>UCOH01000089.1:0-50359 GCA_900474275.1 Synergus japonicus
ATATATATATATATATATATATATATAATCTTAAAATCATGAAATTCCATTTTATACGCTGCAATGCATTTAAAGAGCGACATTACAGTGTGCATAAAGTCTCCAGAGCACATTTTCTGGCACCTGGGGTTTAATTATGCCATAAAAATCCCTGTTTTATTTTAAGTGCCCCTCTTTGTGATAACATGTTATCCTATTGTTTACATTCTTTAATAAGATCGATAAGATTCTGCAATTTTCTGTTGACATGGCTCGTAATTTAATTTGTTACGATTTGATTATAGTGCCTCGTTACAAAGAAGGTGAAAATACAGATTGAAAATTATAGCTCCATTGCCTGAAATTACGAGAAATTCTCGTTTAGCTACTTTGCTCATTCGACGGTAGTGTCATAAATGTGATCAAATTCCAACTGAATTGATAGTAATTATACACTTAGGTCCTCGTGCTTATCGATAATAATTAATCAAGCCATTTTAATAACTGTTCAAGTGATGAGATAATTATGACCGTATATTTTTAGGCAACAACAAACAATTACATTTGATAGTGAATATTTGTGAAGTTGAAGTTCATAACATATTCAGTAGTAAAATCCGACTATAGTCGGATTTGAGTGCATTTGCTTTGCGCTGCAGGTCATTGCATTTCCCCACTACAAGCGAAAATTTTTAAACGCTATAAGTGAAACATTTGCAAATAGAATTGTTACTCGTGTCAGTTTTATCAAGTCTGGCAAACTGTATACACAACGCAAAAAAAAAAATAATCTAAATGAAAAATTAACTAAAAATTAATATTAAATTAAATATTAATTCAAGAAAACAAGAAAATTAAGCTATTTCTTTCTCCAAGTTGAAAATATGGATCTTTCAACAATGAGTGGCGATGAAATAGTGATATCGGGAATTTCAGGAAAATTCCCGAATTGTGATAACGTTAGAGAATTGCAAAAAAGTCTGATGAACAAAGAGGATTGCATCTCTGGCGATACGAGTCGTTGGGACATTGGTAAATATCTGCTATTTATTTATGTTTAATCAAAGTAATATATTTTTTTCATTTCGTCACCAAACGGAACAATTTACCTTAAATACCATTTGAATAATTATATTGCATCCTGACCTCGTCCATTTATGCGCACTGACATTACTAATGTTAACCAAATTTATTTCACTTGAAAAAAGTGGCCATTATACCAAAATCAAATGATAAATGACGTTTCTAATTAACTATCAAATTTTCAATATTAAAAAAATAATAAGTCAGATATTCAGATATTATTCAATATTCATCTTTATGCTTTTATTTTAATACAGCAAATCCTAAAATTCCGCAGAGAACCGGCAAGATGAAAAAAATAGAAAAATTTGATAACGTTTTTTTCGGGGTTCACGCGAAACTCACAGAATGGGTAGACCCTACGACAAGAATGATGCTAGAGCAAACTTATCAGGCCATTATTGATGCTGGAATCAATCCTCGAAATTTAAAAGGAAGCAAAACTGTAGTTTTCATGACCAGTGGTTTATTGGATGCAGAAAAAACGCTTTTCTATTACAAAAACCAGGTAAATTTTGGAAAAATGTATATTTTTTATAAATATTCTTTCACAAATGCAATTATGCATTTTGCTTTTACATTGTCTAATTTACAATGATTGTCTCTTGAATTTTGTCAAAATATTCAGTTTATTGTTCGAAAATTTGTATGATTTACATAAATTAATTGCAATCATTTGTCATACTATTTCAAACTGTTTTGAATTTCTCGACAACAATTGTAACAAATTGATTCAATTCCCTGTGAAATCCGGATATATATTTCTTTTTCAGTAAATAATATATAAGAATTGTTTCAGGTTGAAAATACATTTTTAAAAGAACTTTTGTTTTTCACTGTACCTATACAAAAATAAACATAATTTTAAATTTTAGCCGAGTGGATTCGGCGTTATTGGTACCAGTCGTGCGATGCTTGCTAATCGAGTATCCTTTTTTCTTGGATTAACTGGACCTAGTGCCTGTATTGACTCCGGCGATAATGCTGGTGCAGTTGTTTTAGAAGAAGCAATCGAAGCTATAAAAGAAGGACGATGTGATAATGCCATTGTTGGTGGTTGTTCTCTGGCTTTACATCCCCAAGTATCTTTACAAATGACCTATGCAGGTATTGAAATTCAATCAAATCGATATTTTTTCCTTTACACAGAGTGCATATACTGAAAACTATAAATTTCAGGTCTCCTTTCACCTGACGGAAGAACAAGATCTTTCGACAACAAAGCTGACGGATATGCTCGAAGTGAATCAATAACAACGTTCTTTCTACAAAGAGCACGCGATGCAAAACGTATTTATGCAGAGGTATTGGCTTCAAGGTCATCATTTGGACCTTCCATTGAGAGAATAATATTAATTCCAACCAGTGTTAGTCAAGAAAGAGTTATTAGAGATGCTTTAGCAGAGAGTGGTCTTTCATCAAAAGACATCACTTATGTCGAGGCTGATGGAACGGGGATCAAAGAAATTGATGCACATGAGGCCAGAGCCTTAGACAATGTATATAATGAAGGTCGAAGGTCAGCCCTTCTCATTGGATCTGTGAAAACTAATCTTGGTCACACTTTTCAAGCCAGCACTTTTAATTCTATAATCAAGGTATTCGATAATAAAAGACAAATTAGAAGATAGCAAGTTATATTCTATGAAAAAATAAAATCTGTACATTTGAAGGTGATCACAGCAATGGAAAGTGGATTCATTCCTCCAAGTATTAACTACGAAAAACCATCTGATCAAATTCCGGCATTGACAGCAGGTCGTTTAAAGGTTGTTACAGAGTTAACTCCATGGGATGGAAACTATGCAGCAATTAATACTGTCTCAGGATCAGGTAATGCTTCACATGTGATCCTCAAAAGTTTCAAGAAAAAAAAGAAAAGTGGTGGACAACCTGTAGATGATTTGCCGCGGTTAGTTATGGCTTCTGGGCGTACACAAGAGGCCGTTGAAACTATTCTTAATGATGTGAGCATCAATAGTCAAAATATAATCTCAAGGAAACGATGCGTTAAAATTGTATTTTAGAATTTAATATCAATTTTTTAGTTAGCTAGCAGACCAGTCGATGTTGAAATGCTGCAGTTACTTTACGATGTTTTCGAAACTAATACTCCTGCTCATTTACACAGAGGTTACACAATTTTGCCCCCTCGAGGGATAATACAATCGAATCGTCAAGAAATTCAATTTTGTGGGGGAGAAAAGAAAGAAGTTTGGTTCATTTTCTCTGGCATGGGTTCACAATGGGTTGGAATGGGTGAGTCTTCTGAATTTTCGGAAACTTGATGAATTTAAACTTGCTTAACAAAATGTTTTATACAGGAGAAGCATGGATGAGGATACCAATTTTTGCGAAGGCAGTACAAAAATGTGATGCTGTTTTGAAACCACGAGGCGTAAACATCGTGGATATCTTGACAAGCAAAGACCACAAGATATTTGATAATATACTGCACTCTTTTGTGGGAATTGCTACTATCCAGGTATTATCAAAATTATTTAACGTCTAACACAAAAATTAGTAACACTACTTTAGAATAATTCTAATCATTTGATTTTGTAATCAGATTGGTTTGGTGGATCTTCTGAAATCAATTGGCATTGAACCTGACTTTATGCTTGGTCATTCTATTGGTGAGCTCGGATGTGCATACGCTGATGGATGTTTCACAGCAGAGGAAATGGTACTTTCAGCTTTATCTCGAGGATTGGCTTCAAACGAAACTGAATTACCCAGAGGCGCTATGGCTGCAGTTGATTTGGGCTTTGAATATATAAAACCACTTTGTCCTCCTGATATTGATGTAGCTTGTCACAATTCATGGGAAAATTGTACAATTAGTGGCCCAGCAGAATCCATAACGAAATTCGTCGAAGAACTCAAAGTAGGTCTGAGATTTTAAACGTCGATGTCTTTATTACATCAGAATTGCGTTTACAGTATGAGTAATTTTAATTTTTCTAGAGCAAGGGAATTTGCACTCGAGAAGTTGCTGTTAGTAATATTGCATACCACAGTCGCTACATCGCACCAGCTAGACCTAAACTGCTCAACTACCTTCAGCAGGTCATCTTAGAACCTCGTCCCAGAAGTAAACGTTGGATCAGCACTTCAGTTCCGCGGTGCGAGTGGAACACAGAAAAGGCACTTTTTTCTTCAGCCGAATATCATACTAACAATCTCTTATCTCCAGTCCTTTTTGCTGAAACCTCGCAACTCATCCCCGAAAATGCTGTGGCTATAGAAATCGCACCTGATGGTATTTTTCAAGCAATCTTGAAGAAGTCATTACCAGAAACCTGTACAAATGTATCTTTGTCAAAAAGAAACCACGAGAATAATGTCGATTTCATGCTGATAGCTCTTGGAAAACTCTACAATTTAGGCCTTCAGCCCAAGGTCACAAACATTTACCCGAAGGTCGAGTATCCTGTGGGTCGTGGAACACCTTCGATTTCTTCTCTTATAAAATGGGATCATTCAGTAGATTGGTAATCTCAATTTTTTAGAATACACTTGAATACAGCTGATGGCCTTGATATAGAACATATTTCAAGTATGCTTTTTTTTATAAGGTTCTCGAGTTTCTATCAAATTTCTAACAACTTTGTTAACGGAGAAAAAATTTTTGAAATCAACTTAGCTAAAGACTGTTGGAAATTTTTGGAAGGACACAGGATTCATGGAAATATTGTAATATCCTGTACTACATACTTGAAATTTGCCTGGGACATTTGGAAAACGATTGAGGGTGATGAGAAACCTTCAGTTGTTTTTGAAAATATAAAGATTTATAAACAGCAAGTCACGGTTCCCAAGAGAGGATTCATCATAGTAAACGTTATGGTTCAGAAAGGTAAGTCAAACAATGAAGTAGAATATGAATAAGCGCACCCATAAAAAATGTATTTTCACTTCACTAGGAAGTGGAAAGTTTGAAGTTTCCATCAATGAGACTCTGGTAGCTTCGGGTATAATATGTTCAACAGGAGCTTTACCTCAAGAACGTTTAAAACCCTCTTCAATTAATATTAATGATCAATGGGAGCTTAAAGAAAGTGACATCTACACGGAATTAAAGATGCGAGGGTTCCAATATTCTGGTTCATTTAGAAGCATTCGTAAAACTACTATGAATGGACTAAGTGGCAGTCTCAATTGGCGAAATGATTGGATAGCTTTTTTGGATGGCATGTTGCAGATGTATATTTTGAGAAATGATATCAGAGAAACACAATTACCTCTCTCAATACAAAAGATCCTAATTGATGTGAGGATGCATAAAGAAATAATCAAGCATTCACAAGGTGAGATCTTTATTTCTTCATCAGAATTATGTTGGAATTCATGGAATTATTCCATTATTTTTTAAAGAACATCTCTTTCTTTATAGAAATACCGGTAGTAGTCGATCATGTACTGAACTTAGTGAACTCTGGAGGGGTCCAAATCACGGGAATCACTCTAGAATCCGTACTGCCTGATCCAGAGAGCAGAAAGTCATTGATAGAAAGAATGACTGTACTTCCTTATGCTGATGGAGCTTCCATGAACCCAACAGATATTCTTCAAATTGTTCTACAAGTATTAACTGAGAACAACGAAGGAAATCTTATACGCATAATTGAAGAAGAAAATAAAGAAAAGAAAGATTATCAGCAAATTTTGGAAGAATTAGCTGTAAATTTTAAACTCGAACTTCAAACTGTCTCCTCTTCTTCGTTAACAAATGGCAAAGCCCAATCTGAGAATGCAATTCTAATCGTAATGCCAGATGTTGACAAGTGCAAAAATTTAGATTTTGTAAAATCAATCGACGATAAAGTATTTTTACTGACTTTTGTAGAGTCAACTAGTGTCTCAAATGTTACCAAAGAATTAGAATCAGTAGGTTTAGGAATTATTTTAAATAAACGTCCATCTTCAAACGAAACGATGCTGCTCCTCCGGAAAAGAAAGTCCAGAGAAAAAATTTGTATCATGGAAATGAATGACGATAAATATGACTGGACAAAGGATGTCCAAGCAAAACTCCATTCTCAAAATTGTGATCGAATCGTTGTGTTGGACAATACCAAAGATTGTCTAAGCTACTTAGAAATCCCCGACCTTCTCCAGGAAGTATCTGGTAGAGAAACGATTCGATTCTTTGACATTCGTGATCCCAGAGCTATCAAATTTTCACTCGATGATCCTTTTTATCAATCCCAACTACAACTGGATCTTATCTTCAATGTTCTTTTGCCAGGAAAACTTTGGGGCTCTTACAGAAGTATTTCAGTTGAATCTAGTCTTCAAAGTGTTTCGAATTGGAAAGCCAGGCAAATTCGTCCTGGTGAACTAGATTCTATTGTTTGGATGGAGGGACCTGAACCAACTGAAAATGAAAAGAATAGGCTAATTCAAATTGAATATTCATCAATAAATTCAGGAGACCTTCGGGAAGCTGTTGGAAAATTGTTAAATGGTCCACATACAAGAAATATCGTCAAAGAGAAGACATTTGGTATGGAATTTTCAGGACTTGATTCAAATGGAAATCGAATTATGGGAATTTCTGAAGAGGGTACTTTGTGTAGTTCTACTATAGCTGACCCAGAATACACTTGGCTGGTTCCTGAATTTTGGAGTTTGAAAGATGCAGCTACAGTTCCTTTATCGTATGTAGTAGCATACAATGCTCTTTATCTAAAAGCAGAAATGCAGAAAGGACACTTGGTTCTAGTTCTGGATGGATCTTGCGGTTTTGGCCAGGCAGCTATCAATTTGGCAATTAGCAACAACTGTGAAATTATAACAACATATACTGATGATGAAGAGAAGAAGTTTCTTCGTTCAATATATCCCAGTATTCCAGAAAGTAACCTTTGTTGTGCAACCAGCTCTGCTTTTTTAAACCAGGTTTTAGATAAAACGGAAGGTGAAGGTGTTGATATCATCATTTGCAACACTGGTGATTCACAGACTATAAAGACTTCTTTTATATGTGCAAAGAAAAATTCTTCTATAGTTGTCATTGATGATTTAGAAGATTTTATTCATGAATCTGTTGGCTTGGACGTATTCTTGAATGAGGTCAGCTTATACTCGATAAATCCTAAAATAGTAGCTAGTGATAATAAGAGTCTTAAAAGAAAATTAGCTGATATGATCAAGGATGGAATTGCTAAGGGAATTGTTAAACCATTGCATCGGAAGGTCTATCCCAGTGAATTATTGAAAGTTGCATTCTCTGATAGCTTTGCCAAAAAGCATTTTGGAAAAGTAAGTATTAGGTAAAGTTAGCTAAATTCATCAGTTCTGGTAAAAAATAATACTAATTTTTCAGACCTTGGTAAAAGTCCAGTCAGAAAATAACTCATCTGAAAACGGAACATTAGCCATTCCTCGAGTTTACTGTTCCAATGTGAGAACTTATTTAATAATCGAAGGGTTAACCGACTTTGGTCTTGAACTAATTGACTTTTTGGTGATCAGGGGTGCTAGAAAAATCGTTATTTCTTCTGGAACTAAAAACGAAAGAGGCTACTGCAAATTACGTTTGGGATTATGGCGTAGTTATGGTGTGAATCTCATTATTCGAGAAGATCTAGACCTCTCCAAAAAGCAAAATGTGAAAGCTCTCATAAAGGAGGCAGCTTCACTGGGTACCATAGATGCCATATTTGACCTTCAGCGAATGAAATACTCCTTGGTTAATTTACACGAAGCTTCAAAGTCGATGAATATATTTACCAAGTTTTTAGACGAAGAATCGAGAGAAGCTTGTCCTGAGTTGAGAAAATTTGTTGTCTGCTTGTCTTCGAAAAATTTGAAAGACAGCTTGAGCGATTGTTTATTAAGGGAAGCTAGAGTAGCGAAACTCTGTGAAGAAAGATTTAAAGATGGTATCCCTGGGTTGTTGATTTTATGGAGTCCCATAGATGCACTAATTCCCTCTCAAAATTTGCCAATTGAACAATTGGGATTGGAACCAATACCTCAATGTGTGGAACAACTTGACGAGGTTTTAAACTTAAAAACACCTGTTGTTTTGGCATCAAGTCGATCACGATTTAATCAAAAGGTGAGAAAATAAATAGTTTCCTGACTGATGAATTTTGGTATAGGGAACCTTGGATAAGAACTGATTAAATTAAATTTTTGCAGAATCAAAATGAAAATGAAGACGAAGAAAAACAAAACGAAGCTGCGGCTTTCAAAGCCTACGTCTTCAAAAATGATCCACTCATGAATTATTATAGAAATAGAAGTTTAGAAAATTGTTAAAATTATGTTATTCCTATTTATATTTATTTAATGGAGATAATTTGATGCTAATCTAATAATGAGTGAAAAATTTCTACTTTTAATCATTTTTATTTTTAATAATATTAGTAAATGTGATTAGGTTTTCAAAAATGATGAGTCTCAGAAACTATTTTCCAAAAGATTCTTTTAGATAAAACAAAACTTCCAATCTCAGAAAAGTGGATTTATATCAGTGGTGTTTCCCGAACGATGCTTGCCAATCGCTTATTCTTTTTCTGAGGATCAGCGTGTCCAAGTTTAAATATTGACTCCGGTTGCAGTTCGAGAGTAGAAATCCTCTTATCCAGATATTACGGAAATGCTAACTTTTTATTATAATTTCATAGTATAATTAAACATGTGAATAGATTCTTAAAGTAAAAAAATATGAATTAACTCTATCACTTATAACAAATAAATAATTTTTGTTATAGTTTGTGAGGAATCGTTCTTATTTAAAATACCACCGTAAGTAAGTATAAAATAGAGTCTATAAAAACTGTGATTTCTAGGAAGTCTTTCATCGGATGGAAAAACGAAATTCTTTGACAACAATGCTGATGCTATACGCTCACAGTAAGTCGATAGTGGCTATATTTCTGCAGAAAGCTCGAGACGCAAAATGTATTTATGCGGAAGTCCTGAATTTGAGATCAGTGCATGAACCTTAGCACAGCTGTGAATTCACTTCTATTTCCAAACAGTAACCCTATATCTATAATGCGGACTTTCACCCAAAGATGTTTCCTTCATCGAAGCTGATGGATTGGGAATCAAGGGTGCAGAAGCTCGTGAAGAAAAAGCAATTGATTCCGTCTATAAGCGAAATCACCCCACTTTTATCGGTTCATTGAAATCTAACACCACTTTAAAATAATGTTAGTAAAAGTGATTATATATAACTAAAATCTTTTATGAAAAATCGGTACTATGAAATTTAATATTTTATAGGTGGTGACAGCGATGGAAACGGGTTTTATTCCTCCATATCTTTATCATACAACTCCATCAGATATGAGCTCAGCATTGGATGAAGGTCGACCGAAGGTTCTTACGGAACCGACTCCCTAGCAAGGAACTTATATTCCGATCAATTCGACTTCCTTTGTCGGCACTTTTTTTCACGTGATATTGAAAGCTCGCAGAACGGAAAAGAAAAACAATGGACATCCGGAAAATAATCTTTTTTGACTTGCAATGGTCTCTTGGACCTAAAAAGGATGCTGTTAATGTAATTCCAAAGGATAATAATAAAAAAATATATTTGAATTCGAATTACTTAAAAATCTATTATACATGTTAAGAAAAAACTAAGGATTCCAATCTCGAGTTCCCTATTTTATTCATAATACAAAGGGATTGATTTTTTTCAGTTTGTTCAAGTGGGGTACATTTTCTATGATCCATAGCATTATTTGAAATAAAGTTTTACTTGAACTTATGCAGAATTGCAGTCGAATGCTTTGCAGAAGTATAAATGGTACTTTCTGCATTGTCTCGCGGATTGGCTTCGATCGAATCTTTGCAAAAAGGCTCAATGGCTTCTGTAGAACACGGATTTCAGGAAATTAAACTTCTCTGTCTTCCTAATATTGATATAGCCCATTACAATTCAGAAGAGAGTTTCCACTTGTGAATCTACTAGAAAATTCGATATTTACTAATCTCTATATTGATAATTTGCAATACTCAGAATGGAGTGAACTTTGATCTTTTCAATTATCATAAAAATGTCAAACTCGCCCCAAACTTGTAAAATAAATTTTTCCCGAATCTGATGAAAATTTCAACTTTTACAGGCAAATGGTCTTTTTGCAAAAGAAGTTGTTTGCAGCAATATCGCATATCAGAGTCGTTACATAGCACTGGCGGGAAGTAAGCTATTGAATTACCTCAAAAAGTGATTCCGAATCCGCGACCGCGAAGTTATCGCTGGATTAGTACATCCGTTCCTCGTATGGAATGGAACACGGCCAAAGTCCGCTTATCGTCCCCTGAATATCACACAAGGAAAACCTACTAAGTCTCATTCTGTGTGCCGAGAATCAGAAACATTTCTAACCCTGTATGTTCTTCCACAAGCAATATTGAAAAAGTCATAAGAATTGATGTTGCTGCTACAAACAAGCAGAGAGTTTAACTGAAAATAATATTTACTTTCAGTGCGTTTTGGTTCTTTTAAAAGTATTTGCAAAAGTGTTCTATAAACTGGACACTCTTTTTCTGACAAGATGAATGGGTATAACGATTTTTCAAGGCATAAAACAACAACTCCCCTTGAAATTGAGGAAGATCACGAAAGGAAAATATAATTCCAGTCATGTAGGTCCGGCTTAAAATTAGAACAAAATTATATCAGTAGGGCACGAGTTTTTATACTTATAGCATTTCTTTCTCGTTCATTGAATTTTTTTTAGCGAGGCGTATCTAATTTAAAAGCAAAATTCTTGTATAGTATATATGTAGATTTGATAAGTTATCACTGACCTTTTTTGTACGAAAAAGGGCTGCTACAGTGATCAAATTTCCAGGAATGCCGATCAACATAAAAAGCACACAACAGCCGGCCGCAAAATATAGGAGCCAGGGTGGATAACCAGTAAACAATGTGGCCGAACCGGGATCTTCGATGACCTCTTCGATTTTATATTCACTGATGTTCGAATTTGTGTCATTGTTGCCCATCCAGTATTCCAGCATCTGGAATATAAATATAAACAATCTAATCTAGAATTAAACAATAATGAAAATAAGAATCTGCAAAAAAATTTTCCTATTTAAAAAGAGTTTACGAATATCTACATTTGAAAATTTCTTTAGCAGCATGAATACACTTTTAGAATCGCCCACATAATCTCATAATAGTACTCCACAGGCAATGCTTAACTTTCGCGAAGAGAGAATTAGTGAAAGAAAAAATTGGGAAATTATATTGCTAGTAAAGATTATTTTTTAATCAAAAATGTAAAAATACAAACCTGATGTCCATAAAAAATGAACTGGAATTTTAATTCTAGTCCTAAATTCGAGTAAATTATAATCATGAATTATCTTGTGATTAATTGACTAGTTACAAATAAGTAAAATATATAGAAATTTCGCTGACGACAAGAAAACATGTAAAAAGTGTTGTCAAATAAGTCAAACTTGTCTTCTCATTCCCTCAGGTTTTTTTCTTTTATCTTTTTGCACATTCGTCTCGAAGAGAATAACTGCCCCTATCGATATATGCTGGATCGTCTCTCTACTTTTTCTCACTTTTCTGTGATATGAACCCCGAAACATCTCCGAAGAACAATCGCACCCTTCGTCTAATAAAAGTACGTCCACAACTACTTTGGACATCAATTCTCTCTTATGATTATTGCAAAAAGCAATAAACAATATCTACCTATACCTTAGACCTCAGACCTTCCAAATAGCTTACTAAAGCCATCCATAAAGAAAAGTCCCCGATATTAAACGGAGCGAGGGTAATAAAATATTATTACCCAGTTAATGGGAATTTAACTGAGTTTTCGCGTTCGTGAAATGCATAAAGATGATATTCCGCCTCCCTGAGAATCTATACATAATATGTTTTAATTTGGAAATAATTGATATACCTAAGATTAAAAACATTTCAAACCTTTTCCAATAATAATTTATAATTACGAATTACTCAATTTTAGATGTATGCATATATATTTCTTTTATGCTTTAAGATCTCGAACAAAGTATCTGTTAAAAATATAACAGGAAGGTTTTAGAGGACCAGCTGCATCATATTTCTGCAAGACAAAAGCTGCCACACGGAAGCGGGAGTTAAGAAGAAAATATCAGCACGTTCGAAGATGACGTGCTTCTATGTATTAGGGCCGAAAGCATATGTGCTGCAAACACTTCCAGAGAAATGTATTTTGCGTCACATGAGATGATGCTCACTGCAATTTTCAACTTTCTCAAAAGAAGATAAACTCAAATATAGAAGTACCACATATTAAATATTCCAATGATTATATTTTAAATATAAGTTCAGAGTCAATTTTTCAATGATGAAATGTTACCTTTTGATGACAGATTCTCTCGTAACCAGCATTCAACAGTGATTGTAGCACATGGCGAATTTTATTGGTCTTGAACCGTCGTAAATTTAAAGCGGGATCTTTGAACCTCTGCGGTGGATGTAGAACTCGTTTTCGAAGTTGTCGGTCGTTTCAGGGAAATAAACAACCATGAAAATTTAGTATTGCGTCTGATAGCAATTAAAGATGTATATAGATCGACAAGGCAAGGATTATTCTTCTGTTTTTCATCCAAATCGCTCTCGATTTACTCTCCTCTCTCTATAAAAATGTCTCTTCGGCAACTAATCAATCATGAAAATATGTATTCAATGTATCAACATCATAATATCTAATAATTAATAAAGAAAAATCTTTTTTAAGTAAAATACTATACAGCACTTTTTAGCTTGTACATAAAAGTTTCGACATCTTAAATTTATATAAGTTTAACCCAATTTGCACAAGTTCTCGACTAAAGTCGAAAAATCTTTTAACTCACGATTTATCTTGGTACGATTAAATCTGCGAACGTTCGCATAAAATGATTGGTGGTCATCGATAACAGGTGCTCTTGAGCTTCCAAACTTGAAGTTTATTTTTATAATTGATCAAAAATCAGATTATCAAATTTCTTTTAAGTCAAGTCATATTAAGTTCTAAGTAAAGTTACATTGTAACTACACCGTAGTAAATTTTCTATAGAATTAATAAATCATTGTCATGCAATTATCTTTAATCAAAAAATTGTATTAAAATTTCAAATGAAACATTTTAAACAAATAAAAAGACGCTGCTGATACAAATTGATTAGAATAAGAAAAACGAAACCCAGAGAAAGTTTAAATTAAAAATAAAACAATGTTCACTATTTATTTAGATGATGTAGAATTACTTTTCTTAATCACCGAAGAGAGAAGTGATTTTCTTTATTTTGATGTGATGAGTCTTCTTCTTATTGAACAAGACCGCACAACCATTACAATACATGTTTCGGGAAAATAATGTTTTATTAAAGAATCACGTGCTTTGATTCGATTTGCGAAAAGGGTAAGAAAACCGTTGACCCACGTTTCGCAAGCTCCGCAAGCTAACTGACTTGAGCTTATATTTTAGAGACCGTTTCTGAACCAGGAAGTCGCGCTTGCGCGTCATCAAATCTCCTCTTCTGAAAAACTACTCTTTTATCGGTAAATGCTTTCACGTGGTGTATTTACAGCGAAAGAATGCGCAAACACTCCCTATTTAATTTTCTAATTAAGCCTGACTCAACCCAGATCGGAACATTTTGATAACAACGGACACAGGAAGGAAAATCCCACATTCCTGATGAAGAAAAAAATTGCAGATAAAATTTAGATATATATTAAAATTAAATTAAAAGCTCTAGATAATTATAATACTGGCAAGCTTTTTTCTAATTATTCAATCAATTTTAACTGAAAATGTATGTTTACGAGACCTGGAAATTTATAGGGAAAGTAATGGATACCTTCTGCAAACAATGTTTTATTTTCCAGACGAAAAAATGAAACACATTTCTGTTCACTCTTTTTTTCATTCACTTTTGCTCGCGGTTTGCCAAACTTTCAGAGAATTGGCAAAATATACATGGTTGTTGAGTTGCAAATTGTGCGAGCGTAATTCAACCGTCATCACTTTCAGCAAGAGCAAATGATGTGGAACACCCCCGGAAAAGTTTTGCGAGTTTCAGATACTCGACTTCCAAAATCATATATATATATGTCGCGACGTATTGCTCATATAATACTATAAGTTTTTTAAAACTTTTTGACGGTAAATAGTTTATTTAATAAATATGCAATCAATTATCAATTATCTTATAGACACTGTTATAGCTTATTATATTATCTTTATTATAAGCTATGAAGGTCACGTACCTAACATCCATCTAGACTAAACAGACACAATGTAAAGATTGATTTACACAGCCAATTTAAATTCATTATGGCAAGCTGAAAAGTGCTCATTTGATTCATTGAGTGATTTCTAAGAAAGAGATTTGCAATAATGATTGCCATTTCAAATAGGCGACAAATCCAGTTCCCTTCTTCTTAAACACTTTCCACGCTAAAAACTTGCATATGCTTTTCATTATGTATAAAAATTGAAGGTAATTAATTAATTAATTAATTAATTTGGGACTTGGTTTTAAGAACCGGATTTAGCATCGATGCAGAATATAAATGAACAAGTGCAGAGACTGGAGGGTGAATGTCTGACGTCAAATTTGAAGATCCTGACTAAAATAGCTCATGACAGACACAAACAAACGAATTTATCTGACAAAAAAAAAGTCGCACATGTGACAAGTGAGGAAGTGAGGAAGCCACGCTTCTACCGAAAACTTTTATAATCTTTCTTTGCTCGTAGACGTCCATCCCTTTCAGTGTCATGGGAAAATATACAGGCAATGCCACGTGACTAACTACGATATTTCATTTGTAAAAACATTGTTTCTCATGAAATTTTTATATTGCGTTAATGGGTTAATCAAGAAAAAAATGAAAGTTTAGTTAATTTGCAATGTACGATCATTTATCATTCAATTCCATTTCAATTTTCTGCCCACTACAAAAAATGCAATTTTTTATTTCATTAAGTGTGATAAAAAAATAGTATCATGGTAAAGTTCACCAAGGATTTATCGCATCGTGTGTAAACGCGTTGATAAGAGGGCAAACATCAAGACTAGAAAGAAAACTGGAAATGTTTTCATACGCACCATTCAGAATAAACACACCGAAAAAAAATAAATGTGATAAATTATATCGATGATCCAAAAAGAAGTACGAAGATGGAAGGTGGTATTTTTTTGGATTAATTCACTCTGTTTATATGGTATAATAAATTCTCGGACTAGAAAATCCAAATGCATCATCAATTCACAGAATGGCAACGAATTTAAGAATTGTATTTATTTTGAATCGACAGTTAATGGATATGCGATTACATTACTAGCATTTTTTGCATTCCTCTTTTACCAATTACAAAACGGCTGCCACGTTCCTTTCTCTGAGATCATTATAAAGGAATTTAGGGAAATCCAATTCTTGCGAAATATTGAAATACAAGGCGTGAAGTCTCTTGGCAAAAAATTGTACAAAATATAAAAATTTTTTACCAAAATAATAATAGCACTCTGAAAAATCCCCTTAAAATGACTAATCCCTATAAAATGCCAAATATTTGATATAAAAAAAATCAGAACATTGGCTTGAGATGTCTGCTTCTAAAAGCTAAAGTAAAATGTAAATATATAGGGCGAAATTTCTACATATTTTACTTCTAGCACTTCTAACATACGGCTGTCATTCTCTGTATCCCCGGTGATAATGTTATTAAGTGCGTTGGCGTCTAATGACCGAAACTATGATTTCTTAAGTGGTCCACCACTCCTAATCAAATTTTGTGTACACATATACACAGATTCTTGGTAATAATAATAATACATTCGCAGACACACATTATATTAAATTACCTAAGCTACTGGAAGTATGTGGAATGATTGGGTCTATGATGTGGGCTGAAAGCTGTCCCTACATCCTTTTTAAAAATAATTTGATTTTGTTACTGGGGCGCGTATATAGAGGGGAATTCATTTAGGTTGAAAAGCAACGAGGCTGAACTAGTTTTTCTTTTAAAAAATAATCACGCCGCGGAACAAATCTCTTGCATGTGCATTAATATGTAGGGTGAACCTGTCCATGATGTTTACAACTTTACACATCAGAATTACTTAAACAGGAAGTTCAAGAGGATGATACCCAAGTTTTGGATTTCTCTGCTCTTACTCCATCCACTTAAACTTAAAACTCAATAAAGTACACACGAATCCTCACAGAGTCCTTACAGGAAATTTTTTTTATTAAATCCGAAGTAAGATTTGACGACGGACGGAATTTTCAATAAAAAATGAATTGAACCCTCAGAAAACCAAGAAAATAAAGATTTTACCGCTGCTCGAGTTTCGATCAGTAGTTATTTTCACAGCGGATTCTTCTTTATTCTTCAGACTCCTTAGAACGAATCCAGATACCTGGGACAGAAAACGCATCACCTGGATTGGATTCATGATTCATACGTTCGGAGTTCGCGTAACAGAACCAATCAAAACATCTTAGACTCAGCTGAATCGACATGAGATCACTATAATAAAGACCCACATGTTCACCTCTACACAGTTGGTCTCTTACACAACCATAGAACTCTTGCCACACAAACGTGCATCCAGTGTACGTTTGTCATCAGGGCAATCCCCACCAATGCAGCAATTCTATGCTCACAGGCAAGTACGATTTGACAGTTCTGCTTGCTAAGCAGTCTGATGGTGTCACTTGGGACGAACACCCAAAGGTGCACAAAACTATATTTAAAAATTTATAAACACCGACTTTATAAACATTGACTGTAGGAACATTGACTGTATAAACATTGACTTTAAAATCATTTGACAGGGACAGTGCTAATTCACTAATTTAATTATCATTTTGCAATTTCTTTTTATTAATTCAAACACCATAAGAATTTAAAAAACTGACTTGACCCTTCACTGAAAATGTGCAAGTGAATAAAAAGTGAAACGAGACGTATTGTTTAAAAAGAAAGAAAAAGTGCTACAACTCCGTTCTGCATTTTTAATTGAGCAGCCGGTTTTAGTTGCAAATTGTGTGTGAGTCAATATTTTCCGGATCTGAATAGGAAAGGATAAAAATGAATGTGCGTCATTCACGGTTTAGGATTCTGTGAAGTGACAATTTTGGATAATTAGAACGAAAGAGTGTATTAATTAAACTCAATTAATTAATGTAAATAATTGCTTTGAGCGATTTGTTAATTCTTGAAAAGTGAATCTAGTTTTCTGTTCTTTCATGAATGAGAATTTATAGGTATAAGTAAAAGTGCCGATCCATGGGGTCCTGTGGACTGCAAAACATGTGGATCTGAAATCAATCCATCGAGGAAAACATCTCCTACGAAGAACTGCTAGTCTAAATAGGGAGAATTTAGGGTAAGAGTCCCGCTTCTCAAATTCTAAGACCAATGCTGCGCTTTTATCAGATTTTCAGAGATCGTGTCCCTTAAGTTGGGAAACCACACGGGGAGAGCAAAATACCCTCATTGTGTACTGATGGATTTATCATGGGGTGTCAGGTTATTAATAGAATATTATGAAGACATTAAATATTTATAAACCCCAATTATTGATCGATTTATGTTTATTATGTGTATTTCTTTAGAGGTCACGTATATTATTTGCAATTTGTCCCTGAAATACCTTACGTAATATTTTAATGACTCCTTGGCACAATTTCCTAATTGTAAATATTTATTTATATTACTGCCTTACTTATTTGTTTTTATACTTTCAATACCAGTTTATTTATTATATTTATAATTATGTATTTAGGATTAGAGTTTGTAAGCTAGGTCTTGTAACAGGGCGATTTAAAATTCAATAATCCCGGCTACCGTGCCTTAGAAAAACAAACATGTCCATATAAGGCATAACTATTTTCTTTGACTCGTGAGAACACGTAAGTTCAAGCTTCAAGATTCTCCTATTTGCACGTGTTCTATTACTAACCGCTGCACTATCCTGAATCTCAATTTCCACCTATGTATATGTGCATTCAGTTCTCCACAGGTGTGCTCGTCGTTTCATTGAACAAATATTCGGGAGAGATTAGATTGCCTCATTCACTCGGTGCAAAGCACCATTGTGTTGGTTCACAAGGAGTTATCGTTCCCGAAGGAAATAGAAAAACAGATCACTACCTTCGAATTAGAATCTTATTTTGTTATCGTTTTATGATAACTTGTTAACTCATGAATATATGTTTCTGTAATTCACTCTCGAGAATGAGAAAATGCTTCTTTCCGGACCTCAGTCAGATTTATTCAATTTAATAATTACAGAAAGAGTTTCTTTTAATGTGCATTGTAATTATTTAATTTAAGAATTTACTTGAAATTTATTTAAAAACTTTTCAGTTAAATGACAAAACATTGATGATAACGAAGGATTAAGTGTACCATTATTAATTCTGTCAGGTCTTTAATCTCTTACTCGCGTTCCCGCAATTAAGTATCAACATACTGGCGTAGGAGTATTCCTTTGTTCGATTACAATGACTCTGCTTGTGTTTGGATCGATATACAGGATGTTGTGTGAACGGTGAAAATATTTATGAGGATCTCGCAACCTTCCAAGATCAATCTTTGTCTCTATGTAGACATTGAGAAAACTGCTCTTTTAACTCCTCTTTTGATATGTAGAAAATGTTATATTTACATCAAGGGTTTGATAAATGAAACTCTCTTCACAATCCTGGAAAATAACTGTTTACGATTCTTACAAATTTAGTTGTTCTGAGATCTGAAATGCTAATCATTTTCCCTCAAAATTTAGTCTTCATGCTGAAGAAATGGGTTGAAATTGATTTACATGCTGATAATTGAAGTCGTGACCTGTATCTCACCATTCCGTGAGTTAATGTAGGTCAATTACGTTTCTGCACTCCCATATAATTGACATCGTTATGCATAGATCTCAATTGTTTGAAACACTTATGCACGATAGATTAGTGACTTTACATTGTGTTATTCATTACAAAATGAATAAAGATATGTAAAAATGATCTTTCATCAGCTAACTCTTATCTTTATACATTAACTGTAATGGACTTGTAAACGGTAGCCAAACCTGAACACTTGATTCCATCTGCCAGTAGCGGGCACACATAATAGTACTTTCACCGTGCGTCAACTTGACTCATTCATTGCCATTCATATGATTAACTCGGAAATCATTTGATGACGTCAATATCGTCAGGAATTCCTATACCGATGCGTTGTCGGTGTACTGCTCGTTGACCGAGAAAAATAATTGATAACCGTGAAAGATCCTTGCGCAAGGGATGTTCATTGTTATGACTCTTCATTTGAATGTTTACTTGTATGTTTATTTTGAAATAATCATGAAAGTGTTATCCATGAGAATGGCTATTATTATATTAATGAGAATAACCGTTAGAGAAATTGGGAAACCAGAATAAATAATACTCTTCGTGAGATTTAATTCGACAAAGAATTTTTCATTTTGCTTTCGAATTACGAAAATAATTCAATGCAAAAAATTTGTTATTGCGGATGTTACGAAATCCCATTTTATGAGTGTAAACGCGTTCTCATGACTGTACTCTCTTAACTGTTTTTTTTTCATCATATAAGGGGAACACAGTACCGGGTGTTGGTTAATTTTTCTTAATTAAGCTCAATCGAGGTTAACGCACGACTGTTTAACCCTAGTTTACTAAATCCAACACCCCCATACTCAGTCTGTTGCCTTTATACGCAAAGGACGCGGTGAACGATACTGGCATAAGGGCATGGAAGCGACACTTTTTATTATGTACCAGACAGGATGAACAGAGACACGTCATTTTAGTTTCTCAGAAAAAGAACGTGTCTTTTTCATCATTTTACGTGTCTTCTTACATCCCGTATTTTGTTCCAGAAATTTAATCGACCCATGAAAATTTCAAAAGAATATTTCGTGTTTATTCAAAACATTTAAATAATATAAACTTGCATTTATTCCAGTTTTCATTATTCGGTATTTTGATTGCAAGTTACACAATATTTGCTTTTTTATTGTAGATACAACATTAAAGTATTTATACAATACATTTTGCTTTATCAACAAGGAAGCAGAAAATTCGACAAGTTTCTTAAGCGTGAATAATCTTAAGCATGAATAATTATGAAAAAGTGGAAATTATTAATGAATGTCTTTATGTATTCTTAACAAAATACTTCAATTCGGAACTTAATTATTTTATCTCATTACAGTATAATCATAAAACCTTTTTTTTTGTAAGATATATATAATAGTTGAGGTTTATCTCTGAACCATTGTTATCCTGTTAGATATACCGGAAACTACGTTTTTAAATAGAAATATGTTTCCCGGAAGTATAGAATATTGAGTAGATTTTTAAAATTATTTTATTTTCAGCCCAGAAGACAAGAATGGACGAATCATTACTAAACATGGATTCAGCAACAACGTGGTTGCCACAAATTGCTGAAAGTCTAAGTTCAACTTCAATAATGGAAGGTGAAATATCGAGGTGTGTTAAAAATATGGAAATTTAACCATTTAAGTTTTTTGTATTTTTTATTGGGTTGAAGTTTCAGACGTCTAGTCTGACGATTTTCTATGCATTTATTGGAATAATAACAAAAAAAGGTTTTTCACTGTTTCCAAAATTGAAAATTTTTATTTATTAACTAGGAGCAATTGTAGAGAATTTAGAGGAATTTGCAAAAGATTTTTAATAATTTTAAGGACTTTCAAGGGATTTTATAAGATTTCAAAAATTATAAAAGGATTTCAAGAGATTTATAGTAATTTTAAGGAATTTCAAGGCATTTTTCAAAGAGTTGAAAAGAGTTATCAATAGATTTTTTAGAGATTTCACAAAATTTTAGGATGTTTTCAAGAATTTTAAGAAATCTTTAGTCTTTCGTGGAATTCTAACATATTTTATTTTGATATTTTAAAAATAATTTGAAGGAATTTCAATAGCCCTCAAAGAATAAAAAATATTTCGTCATTTTTGTTTTCAGTGAATTTTAACGGGTTTCACTAGGTAAAGGGATTTCAATAGGTGTCCAATAATTTTAATTTTAGTAGACGTCTGAAACTTCAACCTAATGTATTTTTTTACCTTTTACTGGTACCTACTAATTACTCGAATAAAGTCCCTTATATGGATTTAAATAACAATCAATAAGTTTCCACATTCCTTTGGTAGCATCGAAGAAAACGAGCTGCATATATGTGGATATCAAGATTGAGTAATTTCGAGTAAATGACAATAATTAGCAAACTCGCGTGGACACTGACACTAATGACCGAAGTTTTTCGCGAGATCTTAGGCTTTGGCTGTGATTCGTCCAGTAATTATTGTGCCATTAAATTGCAACTCAACGCGAGTCGTAAATTTAGCTATAAAATCGTGAAGAAAATGGTATAAGTGCCTCATAAAGAGAATAAGGGAGGGTTTATTTACTTCATTACATTGTTCATCATAAAAATGTATCAATTAAGTAATAACGTTCTTTCAGCAAAAGTTTAATTAGACAGAAAACTTTACATTGAATTAAAAAATAACGTAATTAATTATAAACTCTTATTTAATTGCAGATTTTCAAAACCTCTGCGAACTTTTGCAGCTGTAGCCTCAATTTTGATTATGATCGTCGGCTTACTAGGAAATTTATTGACTATCATTGCCCTGAGCAAATATCCCAAAGTACGAAACGTCGCAGCTGCATTCATCATAAGGTACGTTCAGGTGATCTACGATCTAGAACATAAACTCATTCTACACTCTTCTTCAGAGTAATCGTAAATTTGACTTTTACGAGACCGCAATTTTTCAATTTTCGTATGATGCATTCCCACTTCGAGTTTACAAAATACAAATTTTTAGATTTTCTAAAACTCATACCACTTTACACTCTTATTGAGTCATTAAATGATATTTATAAATGTTCTCCATCTCTTTTTTCCATTACTTTCTCATTAGCTTTATCTTAATTATATTACTATGTTTCTATCAGTATCTAAAATACTTTTATCTATGAAAAGAAAATGAACGACATAAATGGCTTTTCTTTAATTTCCTTATAAATTCCTTTTTCATAATTATTTATACAAAACTTCCCAATATCTTTAAGATTCATCGTACCAATTATTACAAGGATATTTTTAATTGATGATTTATTTATTATCTTGAAAGGAAAAAATATTGAATTATAATTTCTAATCGGGAAGAGTTTTCACTGCACGATCGAAGTAATTTATTCTTCTACATTTTAATCTGCAACTGTTTCCCGTTTATGGCCACCTTTTTGGGAAGAGGCGGTGGCAACATACTTTCTCGAAAAGACACTTTGGGATTAGTGTAGTTCTCTACGGTTCTTAACCGCATCATAAATTTCCTGGTTTTAGAGGATTTTTGTTTTCTTCTCTTGAAAATCAAAATTTACAATCCAAAGCGTATATAAATTTGATACAAAACGTCAAGAAAATTTACACGTTCTAAAGAAGTTTTTCAAATCGATGTCGTCTATGATTTGATTTAAAATCTTTTAAGTTATTATGAATCTTTTTAAATTATTATGCAATTAATACTTAAATTCAATAATTTTAATTCATCTTCAGTTTAAAGAAAAATTATTTTTAAAAAAGAAAAATTATTCTATTACATTCTTCCATAAATTAAAACTCTACTATTTTTGTTTCTAGTTTATGTGTGGCAGACTTTATCTTCTGCCTCCTCGTGCTGCCTTTCGATTCAATTCGATTTATCGATGCAAGTTGGGCGGAAGTCAGATTTCTTTGTGTGCTTGTGCCATTTCTCAGATATGGAAATGTCGGTGTCAGTCTCCTCTTGGTAGGAGCAATCACTGTGAATAGGTAATTTTTCAATAAATATAATTGATCTCTCTGAAGAATTTAATAGACATTACGTGTAATTAATATCCCTAATTTTCCAACAGATATATTATGATCACTCATCATAGTATATACAGTAAAGTGTATAAAAGACACTGGATAGGCTTGATGATATTATTCTGCTGGCTCTTTTCATACGGAATGCAAATTCCCACTTTAGTTGGGGCGTGGGGTAAGTATTTAATTAAATAAATGTTTCTTGATATAAGTTATAGAAATTTTAAACTCATCCAATTTTTCTTAATCCCACAGGACAATTTTCTTATGATCCCAATCTGGAAACTTGTTCTATTGTTAGAGATGCAAGAGGATACACATCCAAGACTTTTCTCTTCGTCACTGGATTCGTCATTCCATGCATAGTAATCATCAAATGTTACGCCAAAATATTTTGGGTCGTGCACAGGTAAAATCTTCGTTATTTTAATATTTCTTTTTATTAGATTATCTATCGCATTTTTTAAAACCATAATAATTACTCGTAAATCCCTAAGAAAAAGAGAATTAACTTAGTTTTAAATTCTTGTATTTCTCCTTATCAAGATTGAGAATAATTCCAAGAAAACAATTATTTTTACAAAGTGAATGAGTAATTCTCTTACGTCATTCAGTTTAAATGCATTAATCTTCTGGCTCCTGACTCAGACAAAAAGAATAGAAAGATATATATATTTTTTCGGTCCCTCGATTCTGTTTTTTTATCATTTTACTATGTACAGCATTTAAAATATGCTCTTTTTGTGGATGTGCTCTAGTTCCGAGGCCAGAATGAGGAAACATGCAACCCCAACTGTAAAGTCACCTCACACAGCTGGACGAGACACCAGAGAGATCAAACAGAAGCGAAGCGAGTGGAGGATCACAAAGATGGTTCTAGCTATTTTCTTGAGCTTCGTGGCTTGTTACCTTCCCATCACGATCGTAAAGGTCGCTGACGCAGAGGTCAGATATCCTGGTAAGAATCTACAAACAGGAATTGTTTCCACAAGTGATGATTAAATAAAAAGAAATCGCTTGAGAATAAATAAGAATAATGAAGGTATCCCTGCAGTCCTCATTTTCTTAAATCGACAGATAGAGTTCTCTTACATCTTCAAAGTCATTAAAATCTCTAAAAATAGAATGTAATAGGACTAAATCCTGTGTTTGAATAAGATGTAATATAAGAATCTGTGAACCAGATAAAGGATCTTCTGATGAAGAAACCAATCAATCCATTTCTTTCAATGAATTCCCTTTTTGTGCGTATCATGATCTCCATCCCCTTCAATTTCTTATCTTTACAAAAGAGAATTATTTTAGATCCTAAGATTTATGAATCATTTCAGGATTACACGTGATGGGATATTTGCTGTTGTACTTCGCTTCCTGTGTGAATCCCATAATCTACGTGATCATGAACAAGCAGTATCGACAGGCTTATGCAGGTGTCATCAGCTGCTCTAAAATCAGAGCCACTCTCTCACCCCATGGAAGCAGTGCTCCAGGACAGAACAACTTAGGCCAAGGTAACCACCATCAGTTCGTTACGGTCACCAAACTCTGACCTAAACGAAGCGCGGCTACTTTATTCGTAAGTGGTGGGCACTCTGTTGGTTTTTAAGATTGGCACTGGCATGATCATCAAACCAAATTTAACGTAGATAATTGATTAGAGTCTATTATAAATTAAAGATAATTCTTTTTTTCTTCTTAAATGAAACGTTATTTTCTGATCTAAAATTGGAAGCAGTTATTGTGAAAGACTCTTTCGCATTTTTCGCTTGTCGTTTCCTGTACGAATTGATCCATGTTATCTTGTAAATCGACGTCGAAAATTCAGCCGTTTTAACGCGAGAAAAAACAGCTTCCTTCCATTTCGATGTACATGGAAGAGAATCACTAAGATCTATCCACAATCAATCTTCCTCGGAAATTTCATTAGTTTCCCTTCCGTTTCCTTCTTTTTCTACCTTCGGCAGTTTGCAACAAATTGTTTGCTTACTTCCTCTTTATACGTATCGAGATTCGAGATTCATCCAGTGGCCTTTCTTCCCTACAAACTTAGTGAATATTCTTTTTAAATCTTATCATTTTCTGCTCATTTTTAAGCTAAAAGCTAAAACTTGATTGTCAAATTTTACTTTTTTACATATTGGATATTTTGATAATTGAATTAATTAATAGATTTAAAAAACCTATTTTCAGGAGTAGCCGATGTGAGCTAAAATCGTACACTCAATTTTCCACTAACGCTGAGCGAGCGGGTAGCATGTATAGTGGCGAATGAGCTAGGTACTAATTGACTCTTTAAGTACAGCGAAATCGCTAAAACTGATCGCCAGCTAATTAACACTCCGGATTTCTAGATCGGCTTCATTAACGTAGAATAATTTTTTGTCTATTCTCAACTAAATATCGACTAACACCTACAGCAATTTTGGGTCGAATGACGAGCTTATCCAACTTGGGACGTTGAATTATACGATCGTCGAATCGGAAACAAATTTTTCAATCTTCTACACAATAATTCCTTTCATAAATCTATCGCTTTAGCATTTTTTCCTTACTTAATATATTTATGTGATCCTCTCCTAAATATCTTCAAAATTTGTAAATCTTTAAAGAAATTGACTTTGTGTAAGTATTATTAATTACAATAATATTAAATATTTCATAATCATTAACCTTTTCAAAATTTCAGTGTATTTTATATTGCAGATTTATCTTCGAACGACGACCGTGTCCTATTAACTAATTGTAAAAGTACACTAATGTCCTTGCTTTCAACAATTCTCCTTTGAGATAAAAATGTAAATATTATCTTCTGTTTACAGATTACTCGAAGGAATTCAGTAAGACTATGGTGTCAACTGTTTCAATTGCGATGAATGCCGTGAAGAATTCAGACGAAGATGACCTATCAATTGTTTCAATAAGGAGTCAAGAATGCCCGAAAGATAGACAAAGTGCGGAAAAACGATAATTGAGATTTTAATTTTAATTCCTGTAGGGTGGTCCAAAAAACTAAAGTTAGAATGTATTCTCTATCTGAGATTTTAAAGAGGATACTTTGCTCAATAGTGTACACATAATATAGATGAACTGTGAAGAGTTTTAACCAATCAAAATTATTAATTTACAAAATTAAATATAAAGTAGGAATTTTTTGGATTGCACCGATAATACTTTGTAGCAAAGACAATTCAATGTATAGATTAAGTTATTTATTGCTTGCCCGTTGCCATAGATGAAACGTATTCAAATAAGATTTGAATACGATTTACGATGGAAGTTAAACTCCAGATTCCTCACAAAAAGTACAATCGCTCGAAATATTGTAAAAATAGTCTATTGTATTAGATATTATACGAACGTAATGAATAATGCGTGAGACTCAAAGACTTTTAATCCTTTTAATTATGAATCTTACAAAAGATAGAAAACGTGATCACAGATATATGTATAATGTATGTATAGTAAACTCTTAGATAATTAGTATGATTTACAATGATTTGTGATTAAGGGACCAATTTCGCAAGATATGTATATGGAATGTAAAATATAGAATTAAAAATATTGTGAGATTTTTGTACAAGAAAGATTTGAGTGATTCTATGTTTTAGAAAATAGGCCACAAAATATTTTTAGTTAATTATATGACACAAAACAAATTCAAAATATGATAGAGTCATGACGAACCTACTGGTAGACATACTATGTACAAATCATAATATGTATAAATATGTACAGTTGCATGTTATAATAAAAATATATGATATACTTCACAGCATGAATTTAAAATCTCTCATCTACATCTTCTTGACCTAAGAAAAGTCTTCATAAAATCGATAAAATATAGAAGCAACAATTCGTGTAATATTTACCTATCATTAAAGTTTACTTAAGAGATTATGATTTTTAAATCGAGCAGCAGATGTTCTTCTTGTCTTTCTCAGGTGAATCTTTCAATTTTATAGATTCTCGAATTTCGTCCTGGATCTTCGCTTTCAGGACATTTTCTACCAAATATTGCATCGCGTCATCTATTAAAATCATAAATTGAATTATATCTTAATAATCAGAAATAGGGCGAGAATTCTAAAAAAATAAAAAATATATTCCGTTTTCTTACCAATATGCATATTTTCCTTTGCAGACGTCACGAACCAAGCTCCAATATCATTTTCTTTACAAAACTGCACGATTTGTTCTTTTGGTATGGCAACTTGTGGAATATCGCACTTATTTGCCAGTAAAACTATTGGAATATGTGAACCGTCTGGCAACGTAATTTTTTCCCTGAGGTCGCTCAGCCACTTTTTTACGGATTGAAACGTCGATGCACGTGAAATGTCGAATACCAAAGCTGCAGCCACACTAATTAATTTTGGAATAAAAATTTTAATAAAGAAATGTGATATTATAAAATTCAAGATTTCTCTCCTTACAATGGAAAAATAATTAAATATATGAATGAAATTTACGCATATTTGTAGTAGACCCTTGTCATGTACCCATGCCGTTCGTTTCCAGCAATGTCCCTAAAAATTGAGAAGACCCTTAATAAAAAATCTTCAAAAAAAGGGGCGATGAAGGAAGATAAGTCTAATCTTTAGAACCTGTGAAGCAGAAGGGTCGACTGTTTTTCTTTTTCATGTAATATTTCTCATCTAGATCAACCCACTCTTTTAGATCAATAATTTTTTTACTTCAAAAAAATTGTTCCTTTACCCAACTTCTATATTGCTATATAGTTTTCTTTCAAAGTAATTGAATGGTTTCCTCTTCTTCGGAAAACCCTTCAAGGTTTTCAATTCGAATGAAAATTTGTACAACCCTCCCATAAATTTAAAAGGAAAAACTTTCCCCTTCTACTCCTTTTCTTTTTATATATTTAAATTTACCATAGCTGTAAACTTATTTTTGTAGTGTAATCCCACTCGAGAACCTTGACTGCGAAATCTGCGCCGATGGTTATCTTGTAATTAGAAGAAAACTTTCCTAAAAATTAATTCAAATAATTAGCTTCTGTGTATATTTGCAGAGCTATGCAAACTGGGTAGCATCCGACAAAAAAAATATATTGTAAATATTCAATTTGAGATCTTGAGCTTCAGATTATATCTAAATTTGGAATGATCGTTATGACAATAAAAATAAATAAATCGAATACATGTATTCCTTATAGTGAAATATTTAATTTATTCTAAGCCATCGCACGATTGTGATGTATATTTTCAATAGCGTGAGTGTAAGCTGCTTTTCTAAATGAAAATACTTCAAGGACTTTATATTTTCTCACTTCTCATATCACACATATTGATACGGATTACGATGCAAAACGAAATTTGTTAAAAACTTACAATCGTTTCATGTTTAACAAAAAAGTAAAATCAATGTTTTTCTCAGAAAATATACGACTATAAATTACAAACTTTGTAGCAATTATTCCTAAATTAAATTAAAATCATTGAATTCAATAATACCTTCTGTGTATCTTCTGACGATTGCAGTTTTTCCTGTAAATAAAAATACGGCTGTATCGTAATCTAATTTTTGAGCAATGAAAATATTAAAATAGTTAAGTTTATAATGCAAAATGTATCTTCCACAGACAAAGATAAGGCTTATCTTTGATTTATTTACATTGTATTGATCTGACTTACCGACTCCATAATCACCAATGACGAGAATTTTAAAAAGTAATTCCTTTTGATTCGGATTTGGAAGGGCGACATCAGAATCCCTTCTGGGCTTTAGGAAACTCATTTTTCGAGGATATGTATTGTGTACGACTCAAGAATCTTTGGCTTGGAAATACTGTCTCGACGTTGTTGTTGACAAGATGATTATTTGCCGGCTACTGAATGATAAGCTCTCTATCTCATAAACTCAAGCGAAGACGATCCCGAAATGAATTCATTTTTAAATCTCCATGTACAAAGTTCAAACTTGAATGACCCGGTCTCTTCTTACACCGAAACTTTAACAGAGTTCAAACCTATAGGTGTGGAGGGCTATTCAGTTGGCAGCAGTGTTGGGAACAATTAAATTTAAATAGTATACGTAGGGAAAGACTCAAAAGTAAGATTAAGAAGAAGCAGGTGCTTCAATTCTTAGGTGCTTATAGTACTTGAAGATTTCAAGAGACCATTTATACTAAACATCAATAAAATGAAACATTTTATTATTGTTATGTTCCTTAGTTCTTGATTTTAGTTTAATTTAGTTACTCATTTCAAATCTAAAAATCTAATTTAATTCATCAAATTTAATCTTAACATTATCTTTTTTCTAAAGAAAAAATGGTTCTGTTAATTTGATAATTAATTACGAACCATTATTAGAACCCTATTACTCAATTTTTCAAAAAAGAATGTTCCCAAGCAAAATTTCTCGTTTTAAATGTATCGATCTTTTGGAACAGACATCTTGCGCTACCTCTTTTCAGTATAGCGAGGATTCTCCAACTAAATGGTAAGGAAGACCAATTCTCAGTTTAATTAATTTGCGTTTATTTTCATCAATTTTTATTTTTAAAAATTAAAATTCAATCAATTCTCTATCTCTAAATTTTCCTTGCAAATTAAGTTAATTATTTATTATTTTTTAAAAGAACAAACAATATAATATATATAAAAGGGGGATACCGCTCTCAAAAGTTTATTATAAAAAAAATTATATTATATTCTAAATTTTACGTTCGGACCCCCAAAAAAATTTTTTCCAGATGCGTTCCTGTTTGTTAATATTATAATTAATAATATTTTAAAATCTAATTATTAGAATTTATATTTTTCAAATTGTTAATCTTTTACTTTGCTGTAGGGGAGATTGTGACTTTGAAAAAACAGGTTTCAAATGATCTAATGAACGAATGATTTTCTGATCGTTCACTGATGACCTTAAGGTTTTAGCTGATTTTAGTTGTTGGAATCTGTCGGCAAGACAGATGTCGTTTCCCGCCATGTGTATGCTTGTATATGATGCTGTCAGTATGATGCTGTGATGGCGGCAAGTGTGTTCGTCAGACATGAAGTGCCATTGATTATAATACCAGGATGTCAGATAAATTGTTACCTCAGGGAGATAATAAGTCCAAAATGAATTACAATTATAATAGAAAGTATCGTTTTTTTCGTTCATACCGGTTTCTACTCATCGTGAATGTAATTGCTCTCTTCCTGATATACTTGTACGGTAAGTGATTCAGATACTAATTTTTTCTTCACAAATAACAGAGTATATATACTGTTTTCAATGTTTTCAGTGATAGGAGACCAAATTACGGAATATAAAGTTCATTATAAGTTATGTTACTGCTTTCATTAAGAGTTTGGAGCCAAATAATGTTAAGCTTAAAATTCCATTCTCCATTTTACTCAACGAAAATTGTAGATAAATATTTTTTCGCTCTGTAGCACTAATTTTTCTACAAATATAAGACTGCGTACAGAGCGAAAAAATATTTAGTTTCAATACTTTTTGCATAAAACGAAGAATTCAAAATTATACTTCCAAATTCAATATTTTCATTCAAAAATATTTCATTTAAAAATATTTGAATTAGATATTTTCTCGCTCTGTACGCATAATTATAGTTAAAAATCGATTAATCCTACAAAAGGAAAAAATTCCAAATTTAATATTTATTGAGTAAAATGAAGAAATCGAATTTTTAGATTAGATCTTGGCTCCAACGTCCTTAGTGACATTTTTCGAAAAATTCTTTATTACAGACTATATTATTTGACATCATTTGACACTTCTAAATAAGATTATTCTACCCAGTTCTTATAACACAATAAATCTTTGTGGAATATAAAAATGGTTCCTGGAACCATCCTTGATTTTTAAATCAAGGATTTAATTAAAAATGATTATTAACTACATTATTCATTTTCAGTTTGGCGACTGAAAGATGATAATTGCAAGGACACCATTTCATCAATGCTTGAAAATATAAAATCTCTTGACTTATGTGAAAAGTCAATAATAAATAGGAAGAGTTTTAGGGATCTAACGACGTTGAAGTTATACGAACTAGACCTGCTAATGTCAAAGCAATTATCAGGTTTTTCAAGCTGTCTTGATAATGTGCGGTCAGTAATAGATTCAATTTACAAGGATGAACCAACAATATATGCCATAACTCCAACCTTTGCAAGGCCAGTACAAAAAGCTGAATTGACCCGCTTGGCACAAACTTTTCTGCTGGTGCCTAAATTTCACTGGATTGTTGTCGAAGACGCTGCAAATAAAACAAATTTGGTCACTAATTTTCTCGCTACTAGTTTACTTTCTTATACTCATTTAAATGTGGCCACACCACCTACTTATAAGCTCGGAAAACGAGATCCAAACTGGAAAAAGCCTCGAGGTGTCGAACAGCGAAATGTTGCTCTTCGGTGGCTTCGAGAAAACTTGGATTCTAGTCAAAATGGGATTGTATTCTTCGCTGATGATGACAATACTTACTCTATTCAACTCTTTGCTGAAGTAAGTTTCTATTTTAAATTGAAATTTTCATCAGGTTTTGTTTTTTCCTTATTTTGAAACATTATAATCTAAACATCTTTCAGATGTCCAAAATCAAGAAGGTTGGCGTATGGCCTGTTGGTTTAGTTGGTGGTTTGATGGTAGAAAAACCAATTTGTAACAAGGTTACAAAAAAAGTAACAGGTTTCAATTCTGTTTGGAAACCAGACAGACCATTTGCAGTTGACATGGCAGGATTTGCAATAAACTTAAAACTCGTCCTGGAAAAAAAAGATGCCTTGTTTTCATACGATGTTCAAGGTGGCTATCAAGAAAGTGAAATTCTAAGACAAATGATTACAAAAGACGAGTTAGAACCATTAGGAGACTTTTGTACAAAGGTATGTTAAGAACTAACACATATTTAAAGTAAATCACTAAAGTTACTAAATTGAAAATTATTTTTTTAATGGTATTGGATCTTTGTAGGTTTATGTTTGGCATACGAGAACAGAACCCACAAAACTTGACGCCGAGCAACTCCTGATCAGAAAAGGAAAGCGATCAAATATTGACATTGAAGTCTGATATTTGTACAGATGGGAAATTAATTATTATTTTAATTAGTACACTTGGTAAATTGTTTACCATGTTGGTAAACTATCCTTGAAAATTGTAATTTCTTTAAACTTTTATTAGGTTTAAGAAAATCTAAATTGGTAAAGGTTTTTAGACAATTCAAAAAAATATTTTTTTGTTCTGTATGACAGCGGAACAAGAGTCAGTTGACACATAAGATTGAATATTTTTAAGACTATAAGAAAGCGAACATATCATTGAAAAGAACATTATTGCAATGTTACATTCGCACTATATTTTCGAATATTTTACATATTATATATCGTATATTTTGTCTGAAAGTGGTCTTTGAGATTGAATATTTACGGCACACCTGCGATACACTCATTAATTCTTAATAGTTTGTATAATAATCCTATCGATTTATGAATGATTGCTGTGCGAATTAAAGACTAGATCTGATTAGTTTATAGTCTATAATATTTTGTAAATTTTATACAGCTGCGTCTTTTTGAAAGTTCCTTATTGAAAGGTGTTGAAAGATCTAAAATGAAAAAGGGTGAAATAAAAAGAGTATACAATTTTCAAAATGTGTTTCTGTTTATTTAGAGTTTGAGTTCGTCGCATACAGAAAAAGCATACATAAAAAATATGCCTTATCACCTAAAAAACTTGACCACGAATCGAAACGTCCCCGAAACTGGAAGATGTATTTAATACTTGAATTTTCATAGAAAGCTACGAGAGTCACGTTATTTTTTATTTGGCAACGGGTATAAAACACTTGCGTCGAAATTTCCCTACCAATCAATAGACTTAGCTATGTTTTTTTTTCGCGACACCGTGATAATAATTCTCGTCATTATAATAATATATTGTAATACCTTATGAGCTAATAAGTACTATAATATTTGGCAAACTCCTTGTCACATTACGTATAAAAGCTACTTGCGCGGAAAGAGCATTCGCGTTATTATTGTGCAGTCTGACTTTAAAAAAAATTGAAAAATGCAGTGGAAGTTGATTCACAGTCTTTTGTAAAATTTTCGAGATGTGATACTCGGTTTTTTTAATTGCTGAGCAGAAATTGTGCTAGTCTGAAATTTGTTTAACGGATGCTCTTTCCCCGCCGGAGTAAAATGTTCTACATATGTATTTACCAAGACTGTTCTAAGCTTATTTAATACTTATAACTAGAGAAAACGTTTACAAGCATTTACAAAAACTTATCACATTTTTAAATGTCTCCTTGCAAAAAAGCCTTTGCTTCTGAAATTTCGAAACATCGATATCATACACACAAAACATGAAGTCTTCGATATTCATTAAGCTTAATGATAAGTACTATTTTGCAAGGTACCTGAAATGCCGTTATCTCCTGCCGTAATATACAAACGTATATAGAGAGATTTATAATGTCAAGGTACGATCAAAGGGAAGAAAGTGAGTCGAAAAAATTATCAAGTTATCGAATCGCCTCTTCCCTCCGAACGAGAGAAACAAATATTTTATTTCCAATATTTTATCAGAGAAAGAAGTCCGCTCTTAGCAGTGCGTACTTATTTTTTAAGTTCAGTGCGTGACTAATACCAAAAGCAGGCTTCAAATTCGGATGTGTATTTTTTTAAGCAGGCTAATTTTATTTCAAATTGTAAAGATAGAGATAAATTAAGTCTTTAAAGGCCAAGTACGATAATGTTTTAAAATTTGAAGGTCCTCAAGTCTCAATCTCTACGATTTAAAATAATCAGCTAAAAATGCTTAAGATACATCGTGTCTCTTTGTCACTAGAGAACACAAAATCGGCGTTCTTGACCGCCACTTCGAATCACAATTTGAAGGGACTTTTCCACAATTTTTCTTACATTAAAAAAGACAATAGTAACACATAATTGGGGTTTGACGAATATGAGGAACACATACGGGATCGGGCGAGTCGAGCGTACGACTGGTACGATACACTATATAATATACAAAACGCTCGACTCTGAGCCTATAAAAGGAATCAGTCTTTGAAAAAAATGGTAGACCCGATCAATGACACTAGAGAACTTTAAGTTGGAATACAAGCTGAACCTTAGAAGCAATACACGCGGAACAACGAACAATGATCTTAATGGTTGGATAAAAGAAAAGTATCCAAAAAGTGCAATACACGTATTTACAAAGTGCCACAAACCCTAATTGCGAAAAATTCAGATTACTCTTCAAATTTTTAAGAATAGAGTAATGAAAATTTTTTGCAATGTGTTTGCATCGCACGCTCCAAACCGGCGTACTAGATCGCAACCATCGTAAGGATGTTTTCTTCTCGAAGCAGTGACCACTAACAATTATTATCGATACACTTACAGTGTACTAAATTTTGTACATTTCCTTTCTCTCGCTTTAGAATGGCCTATCTACGTTTATTTCTCTTTTTATTTCTCTTTACTAGGGTGCTACGCTGCGGTACTTTTACAGGCTTTCTTAAAGCGCTTTTCACTACGGGGATTCCCTTCAAATTGAGTATAAGAAACTAAAAAAAGTTGAGATCTATTATAAATTCTCTTGGTTCAGTTTCTCTTTTTATGTTTCTGTACTCAATCGAAAGTCACAAGGTATGAACCATAAGGAGTCAAAGTTTGAATAAGTAGTCTTTTTTAAATTATTTTAGCTCTCTGAATTGATGAGAATTTTCAAAGAGTTCATTCAAATTCTACTTTGTGCTGTGCAGGAAAGACTATTTGCCGTGATAGGTAAAGTTACCTAATCTTTCAATTTTACATACATATTACACGAAACGATTAAATAATTTGTACCAGGATCATGGATTTAAAGTCTAAATTTCCCGACCTGCATCAATTGTCTAAGAAAAAGAACAGAACGATGCAGGTTCTAAGATGCGAGTCAACGTGCACAACGCCAGATGAGAAGGTAAAGAAATGTGTGGAATATTATAATCCAAAACTCTTGTGTTGACTCGACAAATCCAAAAGCAAAAAAATAGAAAGGCCACTTCGTTAACGATCTCTTTGGTTCAATCCAGACGGGTCTTAAAAATCGCGCTTCATTTTTTACCTAAGCACATAGAGAGCTTTTTTGTTAGATTATAAGTTCCGTCTGGAAATCGTGATCTGAACCATTTACAATCTAGTACGCCGGAAGAATATCTAGACGGCTGAGTCTTTACCAACAAAACCTGTTTTTGAGATGGATCTTTTGCCATCGAAGGTGATGGATGTCTCTCGACGGAGCCCAGAATCGATGATTGGTGTGATCTTCTTTTCTTCTCGTAGAGGTTCCTTCTCGTCTCTGAAAACGTATAAGATGTTTGGAATTTAGCAACCGAAGCGATTCGGATCGAAGGAGCAAAAATGCGACGCTGAATGCAAACATCGATAGTATAACTGCATGCCAAAATAAAAACAAATTCTATCAGTTATAAAAAATACAAGCTACTTAAGTAATCATTTTAGAAAACCTACTTTATGGTATATTATTTTTTAAGATGTTTTCTTTTCCTGGTGAAATAAAAGTAGCCTCGTGTTAATACAGTTTAATATTTTGGAACAGTTTGAAGTCTGTTATTAAAACTTTGCGTAATTACTGAATAATCATGATCCATGACAAAATATTAAATAAATGACGTTGAATCACATGATGAATGTGTTTAAACAAGAAATCTAATAATGGATTGAATTCAAGATTATACTGTTTTCTAAAAACGTTTTAACAAGTTAGAAAGTATTAAATCTTCTACAAAAACAACTGAATATAATAAAGATAATCATTATCACCAACTCTCATTTTAAAAAAATTATAAAAGAGTGATACAAAATTGATGCTTTCTTTAAAAAAGAAGCACTGAAAAGTAATCATGCAGCATGGCCAAAGCAGAGCGAATAATGATCATGACCTAAGCGAATACAGAGAATGTACTGAAATAAAAATAACAAGTTTACGTTGTGTGTACTCGATAATGATTGTTGTAACACATAAAGGCGAAAGAGTAAACGAAGAAAAGAAAATCACATGCTCGTCTTTCTTTTTTATCCGGGTGCATATCGTAGCGGTGAATTATTCTCTCGACAAAGTAATTCAGATACCACAAGACACTCTATTTGCATTTTGGTGGTACTTTATTGAAATGAATCGATAGTCCCTTTGAATAATGTATTATATCCTTGTTACGTACCACTAAAAGATATGATCTCTGTTCGTGCTTTGCTGTCTTGTACATGAGAAAGCATTTTATCTTATAATTGCAAGATTAATTTCAAACCTTTTCCGGTCATATCTTCACCAGAAAGAATTACATATTCAGAATTGAGACTGAGTGGTTCAAAATAACTAAATAAATAAGCAAGTAAATAGGAAATCTTGTGACGGGAATCTGAAATTCTCTGCATGAAATTGAGATTTTCAAAAACGGTATTTGAATAAGACAGAAGATAGCACAGAAAAAAAAGACACAAAAAACGAAATCTCCATGCCAAGTAAAAAGCTGTGTTTAGTGCTCCTCAGTGAGGATCCATGCTTCTTACTATAGTTTTTAATTTTTGTTTCTTACATGGCAGTATGTTTGACCAGTCTAATGGTACTTTTACCACTACCCGAATCTTGAACTGCCGTGACCCCAGCGACATTTGCCATTTTTTGGTCGCAATATGGTAGTGGAAACCGCCAACCGTAAAGACTACCAATTGGAAAAAAAAGAGAAAAGAACGAGAGGGTGAGAGTCTCTTCTTCGAGCAAATTATAAATCTCCTAAATCCTAATTATTTCATTAATCTTTACTATTATCGTATTATCAAAATTCATCTACACTAGCAGCACAAATTCCAAATTATTTTCTTATTGTTACTAACTAAAATCAGAGAAAAGATTTTTTTGTAGAAAAGGGTTCAAGAAAAGGAGCTCTTTTCTCTCTATAAGAAAGCATGTATGTCTGTTTACATTATGATTTGATTTTTGTGTGTGAAAATGAAGAACGCGATCTAAATATGAATGAGTTAATTTTTGTTTTATATTGTAAATAAAATTCGTGTGATCATGTGCATTATTTGATGACATGAGAGCGCCAGACTTGCCAAAGCACAATATATCAAATATGTAGTAGTAAACAAATATTACGAGAATGAAAATGTGAAAACTGATCTAGGAATTGACAAGTTTCTCAAAATTCAAAACGGGGATTTAGACCAAAATATGACCAACTTACCTTCCGAGCTTTGCATCTTCCTCGTCCACTGGTTTTCTTCGAGATCTTTCACACATGTAGAATATGATTCCTGAAATTTGAATTGAAAAATATTAAGGCTAGATCTTTTATTCTTGGAACTTAGTAAAAATATTAAAATAATTTACCTGTTTTTTGTGCACAGCAGCAAATGACGTCGATAACAATGATGATGACGATTAAAACGGCAATCACAATACCAATTATGGCACCACTTGAAATCAATGCTCCTTGATGGTGAACAACAGGTGGATCTTGACCTTGAAAAAATAAGAAAAATCTTAATTTAGAAGTCCTATTAACATTTGGTATGTGTTAGTGCAAAAAGCGGCATTGAAAAATGTTTGGTGATGATCTACCACCGTGGAAACGCGGATATAAATCCATCAAACTCAGAACTGCAAAGTACATTTTGTAAATAAAAATCTATCCAAAACTACATATAAATTTTCTCTTATCCTATTTACAACAAAAGCTCTTAGACTAAAATTTTGTCTTCTTATTAAAAGATCCTGTTTCCAAAAAATCTGGAAAACGTACTGGTACTTTTATTTCGTCCATCCTGAAATCGAATTTTGAATCATTCTTTTTGCGGTAATTATTCTTTTAGAATATTACAAGTGTGACATCACCAAACACGTTTTCGCAAATCTGTTAAGTATCCTGAAAAGAAAGAGAAGTGCGCCAAAAATCCGTCTTTATCGGAAGCATATGTATGTACAAACAGAACAAAAATTAATTGAATGATAATGAAAATAGGAAAACCAAACCAAAGATTTGAGCGGTATTACACGAGCGAGATTTCAAAGGGAGATGGTTACTGGTTAGTGAACAATTTCAATGCGGCAACGAGGGGAAAGTGGAAGAGGAGAATTCGATAGTACAGTGAGTGCCAAGAAGCCGAAGAAAGGAGAAAACCATTTGCTTTATGGTGTTAGTTCTAGGCGATACTACTTTACGTAATTACTTCACACCACACAAGCGTTTTTTAGTGTGCCCTTTTATTTATTTCTCCTCTAGCAAAACAAAAAAGTATAGGATATACTACGATGTTTAGCAGTGCTTTCATTGGTCGTATATTTACCAGTTCTTTCGGCTTGAGTCGGTATTCCGCAGGGCAAAAAGCAGGCGAGAAGCGAAAAATAAATTGTGATGGCTGCGGAGCGAACCATCTCAAATTGCTACTTTATCTTTTAATTACATACTATATTTGTACCTTAATATTATAAAAGGTTTTCTAGATAATAAAGAATAGAGAAATGAACAAGGAATTGAAGAAAGAACGAATTTGAAATAGGTTTCTCCGCAGTCCAATCATTCTCAGTTTTCCTTGGACACTCCATGTATTTCTTCGGTCGTTGTATAATTATTTACAATATTTTTGTTTCACAGGTGACAAGTACGTATTCCTCGCTCATAAATATGATCGCAGAATGGTGTTTACGTGTAATTAAACCTACGTGTAAATGTATACATATTATATCTATCTACTCTAGAAATAATTCCGATGTTTTTCGTCGCTGTTTAAAAATTGTGGCAGTCGCGCTTGAATACGCATTGAGAAGCTATAAAGAAGAAGAGAAAGATGTCTTTTTCGATTCTCAGTTTGAAACGAATAAGCAACAGCTGAATGAATCTCAAAGACGTTAAAGTGTTACTTTGCTTTTATTTGTTTTCCCTAATTCTAACTGGGCACTCATCGATACTGATGCAGTAAATCTCTGGCAATGTCATCCGTCTATTTATAATTATCTTTCTCTCTCGATTTCTTCATTTCTATACCTCGTTTCCAAATTTCTTCATCTCCCTTCGAATCTCCTTCAAAATAGGCCGTAGAAGTCAAGCCAGGGATTTTAGAGATGAACCCGATGGTGCGAAACTATCAGCATCGCTTTTTCCTCCCTGTTTTTCATTTTCACTCTTCGTGTTGGAGAGCTATTTGTAGAAGCTCGCAGAATGCTCACTTTGCTTTTCGAGTGACACTTGAGCTATTATAATTGACGAAGGGGACCGAAATTTCCCACTCTTATCATGTTTAAAAAACTATCGAGACTAAAAGAAGAGAAAAAAAAGTAAAAACTCCTGTTCTTAAGAAGCTTCTGTTAAGCTTGGAGAATTTAAAAGGAACAATTCGTTGAGCTTCAGACAGGAAAAGGAACCTTCTTTTCTTTCACCTTCTTTTTGTCATTTCTCGTCATTATCTGTCGACTATTGTTTCTGGATGAAAGTCTCACACCAGCGAGTTCATCTTTTCCCCTCGTAATAAAGTCCGTTTTAAATGCAATCTCGAAAAGCACTTCAACTTTCTTTTAATGACTGTGCTCATCCGTTATTTTAAGTTTCTCTCACAATTTTATACAATTTATGTGCAAAAAATCAGAACTATAAAAACAATTTGCAAATTACATTTTTATTGTCTTGCAGAGATTGCTTAATTATTAAAAAAGATTCCCTTTGTACGATTCTCCAGTCTTTAGTTAAAGTAGATTTTTTAAAAAGTCGAGAGCGGCAAAAATATTCTCCAATGCAAAACTGCTCCGGTCAGCTGGAAAATTTCTACTTTACGTTCAACTACACTTGAACTTAAAATATGATTCGAGCTTGAAAAAGTGCCACGGTTAAAACTTGTTAGAGCGACGGAATAATTTTGCGGTAGAATCGCAAGGTGTTCATTAAAAACGGAAGGGATTCGAGAGAGGAAGCTGCATATGATGTTAATTAAAAACAAACATTATAAAAAACGGAAACAAATAACGAAGCGCATGCCATGCGATGTATCCCAGGTACTATAAAAAAACTCAATAAACAAAAAATAACCTGAGTCCTCAAGCTTCAGCTACGCAAAAAGAAATATTTATAACGTTCGCACATCATTGTAATTTCATTTCGTTGATTGCTAATTTATTTTCGTTGTTTGCAAGAGTGAATCTAGTTATGAAGATGACAATGATAATGAGATTACGATAATACTAACGGTAGCGACAATAAAGAAATACTAGAAAATACAATAATTATAATAACTAATTTCATACTTAATAATAGGTAATAATATTAATACAATAATAGTGCCATAATTCTAAGGATTATAATCCATAACTCACAGAACATGCGCTCTAGAATATAACACGTATCTCCGAAACTAATCAAGCAGGACTGATAATTTAGGGAAAAAAAAATTTTTTTTTAAAAGAAGAAAAGGAAAATAGTGTATTTTTGAAATAAGCCCAGCCACTTGGTCAGATCTGAATCTTTCATGCAGTTATCAATTCATGTAAAACTATTCTATGGGTTATTTTCGAAGAGCTTTAGAAACAGAGTGTACTTCGGATTCTTTGGCTTTAAACATGATTGTATGGACCAGAATACGATGTAAACCTGTGAAGATTCTTCTACTAATCTAGATACTTTTTATAACGTTAATACTAAAAAAAAACCCATGTTTTATTCGATAAAAACGGATTTCGCACAGGATTGGACCCTGGTTTCAAAAATAAGAACAAAAAACAAAAACTATAAACACGTATTAGTAGGATCAACTTTCTCTTTGAGAGTTCTTTTCTATCCTCCGATCCTCCAACACTTTTTCCCGTCTGTTTTGTATACGATTATCTAAAAATACTTTTGCTCTGCTAACTCACTAAGACAGAAGCGAATATATGGGTTGCCTCTAAGAAAAAATAGATCACTTTGACGAATCAATTGAAGACATAAATCTTCAAGTTATCGTTTCATTAGATTCCATAAATCGCTAAAGGCATTTGGCAAATATATAAGGCAGTAAGTTTTAGGCTTAATGCGCGCCAAGTACTAAATACAACGCCAACCACACCAAGATTCGTTTTCAGATAATTATATGCTATCTCTAAATACGACATTGTTAAGTGAAATTAAAATTAATATTTAGCTAATAAATTATGAGAAGCCAAGAATTTTTTGGCTGGTGTGGAGTGGCGCATAATCTAAAGGCGCGTTGAAGGAAGTCGAGACATACGTTATACAAAAATGAAGGAGGACTTTAGCTTATGGTAAAAAGAAACGCACCAGTACGTTTTCAACAATGAGCATTCAACAATGAGTATAAATACTTTTGGAACAAGAAATTGAGGAGCCTTGCAAAAGTGAATTTGATTTTTATTTTTAATTCGAGTTCTCCTCAGTTTCTCAGATCTAATCTACCATCGTTAATAATCTAATCTTTGCATGAGAAGCGATGAACCTCACTTGGTGGATGCTCTTATATTTTTCAAGACTCTTAACTTCGGAATGTACCGCATGATGTGGTTGTATTTAGTCTACAATCTATATATCGATGGACTACAAAGCACTTCGGCTTGCTCGCGATTCTCGAAGTCCTTTTGATTTTCGCGGCGAGACTAGAGCGGACAAAAGAGTGACTTTGTCTCTTGTATCTCGGGTGTGAACGCTAATCATAGTTTTTGTTAGAATCGTGAGATTAATGAAAAGGGGACCCACTCTTGAGCCTTCGACGCGAAACTCTAACGGCGTGTTTGCGATACAAACAGTAGTAACAGGTACAGTCGAGTGTAATCGATCGTAGTATAGTCCCTTGAACTCTGGAAAAGTAGTATTTTCACTTCTACGACTCTGACGACGACTCTAAATGGCTAGAGATAGGATCATTATTGCTGTGGTAAAGGCGGTCACCACGGCGAGCTTGCAAGTATCCCCAGAAGATACTATCGAGTAGTCCACAGTGACGCCGGACGATTCTAAATGATAATAAAAAGTGTCTCTTGTAGATACGTCGGTGCTTATTCTAACATACACACGGCTTAGGACCTAAGGTCTGTGCCTACGAACTCGACTAGTATTCTATGGAAACTAGAAGAGAGCTAAAAAGCCTTGCGTATCTTGAGTTATGTAGCTTTGGAATAAATTGTGAAAAGCTGGTGCTTTAAATAAAACCGTAGCAAGAAAAAATATTGAAGAACAACAAAAACGAAAGATCTTTAAGAAGGAAGAATAGTGGTAATCCTTCCTTCTATGATTATGACTTTTTTTCTTTTTACAAAAACCGAAAATCAAACCTCCATCGTCTCGAAATTTGTCACCGACAACGGAAACTGTCGCTTGCTGAGATTTCTTTGGAGATTTATCGAGGGTCAAAAATGTTGATGAAAGGCTTGAAATATTTTCTGCTTGTTGATTAGACTATAATGTTTTAAATCGTAAAGAATCGTTTTAGAGGCTAAGAAATCTACAACAATTTAGTATATAATAACAAACTGTGACTGCTGCCAACAAATACAACATAAATCCATAAATTGAAAGATAAAATTAAAAAATAAACTTTGAATACGTCGAATTTTCGATAGATCTCCAACTCAGTCCTTCTAGGATTCATAAGATATAAAAACAATCTCAAAAAAAAAAAAACTTACCTCTGCTGGTTTTGATCCGTACAACTCCAGGATCACTGAGGCCGAATAAGTTGCGCGCCCTCACTTCAATCTTGTAGTATGTATCAGCGGTAAGTTGTTTCAGCCAATATGTTAGTCTTTTTGCTTTCTCTATCTCTGTTTGACAACTGTTTGGTACTTCTTCCCAGTCTCCAGAAATTCTCTTCAGCGGGCAGAACGTAATTTCAAAATGAGTTATTGGTTCTCCATTATCAGGAGGCATGAGCCAAGTGACTTCATATTGATTCGAGAACTGAGACATCACATATTCCACTCCAGGCGCAATTTGGGATCGCATTTTTGGTGCTTCTGGTCTCGATCTGGCCAGTGTTGACTCTGTAATCGGGTTAGCCCAGCTTGCGAGACCTACTTCATTTTCTGATGCGAAGCGGAAGTCATAATTTGTCAGTGGTTCTAAACCTTCTAGAATGTAAGTAGAATCTGAAACAAAAGCAGGAAGAGTGGATAAATCAACAGTGTCCTCTGTTAGTCAATTTGTTCACTGTATGATCATGGTAACCTACTCAAGTTTTGGTATGTAACCAACTTACTTGCAGTCCACGTTCTGTTACGAGCACTGTCCCATCCTCGATCTGAAGTTTTATACTGCACACTAATCCTTCTGATCGGAAGTTCATCCTGAATATGTGGTACCATCAAGTCAAACAACACTGTAGTTGCTGTCATTTGTGCGACCCTAACTTGGGAAAGCTGTCCTGGTTTCTTGCCTTGTTTAAGAATAAACTTACGTTCGTTCGTTCCGTGAATATTCGAAGCAATGCACTTGTAAATATTGAAAAATCGATTGTCCATGGGAATGACTATCAGAGACGATATCGGTCCTTTACCATGGATCTGAAGTTGTGGAGATGATTCAATTCTTTGGCCACCGATCCTCCACTCGATTGTCGCGTTAGGAATACTAGAGGCTATACAAGTCAAGTTTCCAGGATGCTGATCCCATGCAAACACAGTGCCATTTTCCGTAGCCTCGAAAGAAGGAGGAAATTCTACAGTCAAATGTCCGGTCTTGTAACTAGTACCTCCTTTGTTTTTACCTATACACTCGTACAAACCGTCATCATCCCTGGAATTCACAAGACAAAAAGAATGAAATAGGAGTTGTATTAGTTTGAAGATTTTATTTTACAAAATCAAACAAACCTGTCAACATTGCGAATGGTCAGGACTCCAACTGTTTCCCCAGTGCCATCGTCCTTTTGATTCTTGAGAATGATTCGATCATCACTGGGTTGTCCACCTAGGACGAAGCCTTTTTCAGATGTGTGCTTTCTGAAAAGAATATCCGGAGGTGGGCGACCAAAGGCTTTGCACATGATTTCCACATCTCTACTGATGGGAACAGTCTTGTTAATGAACTCCATTATCTTCGGTTTAACGATCACGTTTAGCCTAATGTTCATGTTAGCAGTACCAGCAGCGTTTTCGGCAGTACACTGGTATTCTCCATCATCCTCGCGATGGACATTTCGTATTGACATCACACCAGTGTCCTTGTTAACGGCAAATCGATCAGCTGTGCTTAAATCCTGATGAGTTATAGATTTCACCCAAGTGAATTTGGGCGCAGGTTTTCCTCTGGCTCTGCATTCGATATCCGTGGTTTCTCCTTCAATAATCTCAATTGTTGAATCCAATTCTTCGATTACGGGTTTTATGTGTACCTGAAAAAAGAAAAGTATAGTTTTTAAAAGAGTTATAAAGAGAGGGTACTTGCTATTGAATTTTTTCTTCTGATGATGGTTGATATAATTACCTCGACACGAATGTTTCTTTCTTTAAGTTCGCCAGTCGTTTCTACAGAAGCTCTGCAAGTGTAGATACCATCATCGTACTCGGTAACTTTCTTGAGCTCAAGAGCAAAAGTATGAATAATACGGTGCTCAGTACTCTCCGGAATCAATTCACCATTATAAAGCCAATCGACTGATGGAGAAGGTCGTGCGCGGACTTGACACTTGATATTAAAGTCCTCACCGAGTATTGGATACTGATTTTCTGGAGCGTCAACCCACGCGATGGAAACTGAAAGTGATTACATATCTATTAAATACTTGCTATTGCTATTGACCTTTTCTTGACCATTAATTTGTAACCGTTTTTTTTTTACTTCCAAATCTGAAATTTGTTTCTCTTCAGATTGATTTCTTCTGAATTTAAAACTCATAATCATCTAGTTTCAAAGTTTTATATTTAAATTTACTTACGTATAGTATCAATTGTCACTGATTTAGTTAGCATTTTAGTATTGGCATAAACTGCTCTGCAAGTATATTTGCCGCCTTGTTCTTCTTGAAGATTGTTGAATAACAATGCTAACATGTTTCCAGGACGTGATTCTGTATACATTGATGCCTTCGAAGTTCCTGTCGATTGCCTATTTTAAAATTTGGTTTTAAATTATAATCAATTGTTCTCTAAAATAATGCATAATTATTAAAAGCGCTTGCAAGGAAAAAATCAAAGAAGCGGATGAAAGCATAAACAAATATTTGAAGCAGAAGTGTATAATTTACTCATTTCGGAAAAAAATTTCCATTAATAGAGAAGTCTTAATTTAAAAGACCTAAATTAATATAAAAAGTAAGAATATTCTTTTTATCTTAAAATTTGATCTCGTCTTTTCATTAAAATCTCAACACTCTTGCTTCTGTGCATTGACAGAAATATTTAGCCGGATCAGTTTTTCAATTATTCGTAATTAAAAAACCAACTAAATGATTTCCTGTTTTGTGAAATGCATGGTATGAAAATGTTCCGAGGCAAAGGCAGCAACTCAATTTTATTTTATTGAACTTTGTGCAGATGTTTTCCTACATTGTTATGTGCAAAACATTTTTACTGGTATTATTTTTCTTTCAGTCATGGCGGAAGTGATATTCAATATTTGAAGTGTATGATTTATTGGATAAATATCGGGTACAAAGAGAAAAAAGAAACGTATTGTTGTTGCATTTGCAAGAAAACAATGTGATACAAACAATGAGTGTGTGAAATGAGAAATTGAAGGGTGCGAAAAAAATAGTGTAAAATTTTATGTATATGTAAAATGAAAAGAATTATTATTATTATACACATATGAAATAAACAAAATACACTCGTTCACTTAGTTAAATGTCAGAGAACAGGAAAAAATTGTTTTATTTTATATTCAAAACTCTATTCATTCATCTAGTAAAGAAAAGGCTTTATAACTTTGTTAATAAATAGAATTATTTGAAGAATCTATAGTTAATCTCTGAGAAGTTTAGGACGTTAGAAAAACACATGCTTTGAAAGAATTGTCTCTCAAAGAAATTCCGTATAAAAATAAAATAATCAGAGGAAAGAAAATAATAAATTTTGGAGAAAAGAATAACAAATTCTGTTTTATCATTAAAATACTCGCCCTTCGTATAATTCCTGGACCGATCTGTGTGCAATAATAGGTAAAAAATTTGTCACATTAGTGCTGCAAGTGTGGTGTGCAAAGTGTGCATATTTTTGCGGGTTTATGTGCTTTTTAAGCGAATCAGCTTTACAATAATTACAGTACAATTTTGGTGCAATTTAAAATCTTTTTAAAAAATAGTATATACAGTATTAAAAAAAAAAAATATATATATATATATATATATATTTATTTCCTCAATAAGAAAAAGGTACAAAACTTAACTTTGTGTTGTAACATCTTTTATTTTGAATTAACTATCACAATAAATAAACCCTGATTGGATTTTTTCTGAAAATCTGACTGGAACACGTTTTTAATTGCGAATAAAACTTGAAAGGAATTCTCAAGGTTGCTACAAGAAGATGTTACAACGTCATTGGCTTTTAAAAGGCTGAGAAAAAAATAAATGACTTACTTTACAACATCGATCACGCGATTATGTGGATCGATCCATTCCATATTCGTGATCAATGAAGGATTGGTGACATTCGGTTTGCATGTTAGAATAATACTCGATCCAATTGGCCTCGATTGAGTCTCGCCACTTGGTAAAATTTCCAGGGATGTTGCATCGCTGTAACCTGTAATCAATGAACGAAAAAGCGTGGATAAAAATAATTGCAATGACAAACGAATTAAGTTCTATAAACAGTATTATCCTAATAAACCTGAGCTGATGAATTTTTATTGATTGAGCGCGATCGAGCGTCAAATTGCCAAATGCAATTAAGGACGTCGACATTGTGCACGATCAACAGGTAGCAGGTGCGCTCCCAGAAGTGCTTAACGACGTTGAAATTCCGCCGGATTACAAGGATAATTTCGTAAATTATCGCCAACAACCGGCTTTCTTCGCACCTTGTTAACAACAAGATTTACAAAGACTTTTTATTTTTAATTTTGAACTCGGATCCAGCTTACTTTTCAGCTATAATATTACATTACAATATATTCATGGTACATTAGTATTTATTTACAACTCAGTGTACTTAAAATGTGGATTCTTCGAGATTGTTATATACCACGAAATTTATAGCCTGCTAGATGGAGTACAAGAATGATGTAATTTAAAAATCGTAAACTTGTTTGAGGACAACAAGAAGCCGCAATTTGCTTGAAATTCAGAAAGCAGGTTCACATCTAACTCGATTTAAAACTACGACATAGAGATTTATTCAGATCTAACAAGATAAAAAAATCAGACTCGCGACACTACTTTAAATTTCTTACTCAGTCGTAGAGTACGAGGTGTTGGTACCCTGAGCACGTAAATGCAAAGAAAAGAGATGCAAATAGACGGCTCGGCGTTCATGCTGCGATCATGATATGCACCACGACGAAGGACGATTGGCGACTATGATAGCAAAAATGTGCGTCAGAGTAAACTGACTTTGTGACACCCATAGTCGGGTTAACAACAGGAAGTCAGAATTGAGCTAATTAATTGATGCGAGGCAAAAGTGCGAAATTGCGAAATTGCGAAATTGCTTTAACTGTTTGTAGGGAACGTAAAACCTCTCACACGCTATAGTGAGTTTAGGTGCGACATTATTCACGTTTAGTAAACGCAACAATTAAAGGACATATAAAAAATCACCACTCTACTTCCGCATATCGTGGGAAGACTGACCGTGTGGCTTACATGCCTTCAAATAGAGGCTTAACGAAGCATGAAAGTTTATGGTAAACTGCTATAACGAGTAAGTCGTCACACGAGTCATTCTCTATGGGAAGGGCAACTGAGCAAGATCTACGCTTATGGCAATTCTGCTTTATTCAAGCTTCTTTTTTCGAATTTACATGTCAGCTTTCATATGGTTTGCTATATATCTTGAAAGAGAGAAAAGCGATAGTGACTTACATAACTAAAAATAAGAAGCGAAATTTTTTTTTCTACATTTTCTGGATATGTATTTCATGTTTTGTTTAATAGTTTCAACACTTCCTCGACATGAATGAAATTGGAAACTCTGGATTGTAAACTGATGGTTATCTAATGCACTACGAGATCAAACAATCCGCTTTGTGCTAGTCTTGAATAGACAATTGGTCACTATATTTACGTTTATCGGGTACAAACGTTTATTCAGTGGGCATGACGATATTACATAAAGCAATTCGGGTTCGGTGGAAGGGCCAAAATTCGTAGACATGTTGTTTCCGGCTTGCCGCGCCGGGCAAGGATGCGGAAAGCTGAGCGAGGAGGCTCGATTCTCTTCGAAATCTTCGAGGTGAAACTTCCCTAATTGGTGCGGAGTTCATCGAAGCGAGAGCTAGTGGGGTCGATTAGTTGACTTTACTCGAACTACCTCATATTTACTGCAATTTCGATGAATTCTCTACGAAAATTCCCCTTTGCAAGAGCTTCATCAATAGCACTGATTTTCTCCTTCTTTAATGAACCAAATTTCGCAGAATCAATAATAATGGCTGGTGTTAAAGGTAATTATTTATTGAGCTTCTAAAATATGAAAATTCCTTTTAAAAAATTAAATAATTGTTGATTTAGGGTCGAGGGCTGTTAACACTTTGTATTTATCTTCTTGACAAAACTAATTTTAGGGAATTGAATCGTTTCCAGCACGCGTGCTGTGATTGCACTCGAAGGAACGAGGATTTTTATCACGAAGGAAGACCCTTGATTTGCCGAAGGGCTGCCGAGTCTGGTATTATGAAGGGAGAGATTGAGGGAATACAAAATAGATATTCATCTATGACTTCCTATTCTTATTCTCATTTCATCACAACACAAAATTCATGGACTCATAATTTTCTGCTCATTCATTCATTATATATACGAAGATTCAACGAACTGGATTTGATTAGGATCGCATTCAAAAAGGGCATTAAGTTGTCTTTCACTAAATCCATTGACGTCACAACTCATCGTCCTTTCATATTCCAAATATTTTGATCTGCTCGGATATTAAATTCTAAAATTAATCCAAGGATTATAAGGATTTAGAATATAATGGTTCGATGATTAACTTAAAGCATATATCAAATATATCAACTTGTTGGCATAATGATATCGAGCCCAAAGTATTATCTGATTAATATTGACTTACACTTAGTAAACAAATTTTTAATATTTCAAAATTTAATCCATTACCTGCCATTAAAATTGCAGTGACTCTGGTGTAAAATTTAAAAATTTTATTTTTGAGTTCAGAGTCACGAATGTTGAGAACATGTGTTTATTTGAATAAAAAATGAGAAAAAATGCTGCGAAAGGCAGTAAGGGATAAAATAAAGCAGCCTTGTGTTTCGCGATTGTAATCCAGTGAATGTGGTTTCCCAGCAGATATTCATCGGCCCCCACAGACTCTATAAGCTATTTTGGGGTTTCTCCGCAGCGACTCTAAGGAAAATTCGCAAATTCATCGTTTCCGACGCACTCGCGGTGCGATACTCTTGTTAGAAGAAGGGCCATGTATACACGCACATAGATAAGTGATGAATAGAGTGTACTGAGTGTATAGAGTATAGGGAGAGAAGATCTTTGCCAAGAAACACCGTAATTGGCCCCGAGGTTCATCAGGCCGTCTTTATGGGGTGGGCCAGGGTAGCGCCCTCCCAGGACATCTTATTTACGTTAGTTAGGGTTTGTTGACGCAGTCACCCTAGGGGCCACTCGATAGCCAGCCCTTGCATACATACATCCAAAGTCTTATCTCCTACCCCCTAATATTTTCTCCAACCTTCACACGCTCTTTTACAGACGCAGCCCCATCGAACCCCACCTGTACGTGCTCGACACAACAAATTTCTCTAAGGGCGAGACACGAAATTCTATAACATATTTTTTAGGCCTGATCAATAAAATATAGAGTGCGGAAATGAATTTTAATCCACGATAAAAAAAAGGAGATGGTTATCGCCCAAGAATTTGGAATGTATGAATGTATGACCTGCAAATTTAAAACGTCGAAAAACTTATGAACTGTCTACTTTAATTTCTCACTGGATTATTTATTCACAATAAATACAGTGGGACATTTTTTGGGTTGTATACAATTTGTTGACAATCTCCAGTATCAAAGTAAATATCCCAATGTCTAACCTTTAACCACTTTTTATCTTTGCCCTTTGCAACATTTAACATGAGCAAATATTCCCTTTCATTCAAACTGCCACCCGGTATAAACCTAAAGCCTAAAAGTAAGAGCTTGGGGGAGGGGGAAGCCGAGTAAACTTGGCGACATGTCACTCGAGCTGGAAGAACTCGATCTACGAGGGTTGAGCTGGGTAGAGGGAATAGGGGCGGGAGGAGGG
>UCOH01000089.1:50453-76479 GCA_900474275.1 Synergus japonicus
GAGGAGGGGGTGGGTGGGGGCGAGGAGAGGGCTCAGAGAGGATTTGATCAAATTCCGATATCGAATTGGCTAGATAGGCAGGGAAGAGGATAGAACCGCATATAAGGGTAGTGCTTGGAATTTTGGATATTCGCGAAACTTTATCCATTACGTGTATCTTGGGCAGCACAGTTATACTTGGGGACTATCAGATTCAGTTTTAATCTGCCAAGCTCATAATCTCGCGATTATAGACTCAGATGTTTAACATGTTATCTCTATGGATAATGTAGATTATTATACCCTTCTGGACCTTGGATACGATAACAATTTATTAGGAATTGAGACTAACTTATTTCCACTTCGGTTTCGCAGATTATAATTGATGTGTTAGCCAGAGTTTCGCTGAGCAGGCATTCAGGGAAAGGGCAAAGTTCGAACAGAGGAATTAATCAACGGAAATCAAGATTAATGTGCTGAGAAAGGAGGCAATTTAAAATTTAATATTTAACGAGCACAAATGCTCTAGAGAAATTTCGCTTTCAGACGAAAGTCATGTAAATATAAGTTTGTATTCATACTGTTTTGAAATACTGAAATATTTGAATCAAGATAGGAGGATTCAATAAAATATCAATGAATAAAATCTGTTTTATCTAAATCTAAAGTATAAAGATTTTTATCTAGTTTATATACCCTCGCTTTTTTTGCTTTGGAAACTATTTCTTCCACTTGGATGATAGTGGGAACCCTGATATTTCAATATATACAATATAAAAATCAGGAAGTGCCGGACAATCTTCTCTGATAAATTTCCAGATATATATCCTGCAAGGGGAAGTTGAGAATACACACGGTAATGCTGTTTTGGCAAAGAATGACTTTCCTGCGATCGTGGGACGCGAAGCAGCTCAAGACAATGAAAGACAACGAGTCTCCCAACAACTTGGAATACAAATGGTTCATCTCAGGAAGGGTCTAACTCCAGAGGGAAAGAAATGCAGGGGAAGGGAAAAACCCGGGAGAATTTGATCGAATCTCGATATCGAGTTATCAGAAGAGCAAAGAGGGTTCAAGTTGGAAAACGTTGAGCGCATCGAAAACTTTCTCGATATATTGGATAACTACCACGCCACTTTAAAATCGAGAGAGGAAGAAACGATAAGCTGTCGCGATTAAAGTAGCAAATTGACGTGACATTTCATCTTTCAATATACTAAGGTTCAGGACTCTAGAATTAACAACCAAAACAAAAATTAAATTCATAAAAAGAATTATTATCATTAAAATATTTCAACATGCGTATCATTGGCAGTTTCGGTTTATAAAGGTCATATATACTTATAGTCCATTAAACTGAAATGTAATCAAAATTATCCTACTATCATAAAACTCTCCGCTGGCGTTGCACTCTGCACATGTAAATTTGACAATTAATATTATACTACAGACAGTAACAATAAACTTGAATAATAATGTAAATTTTATCTTCTTTACACTAAAACGTATAAAATCCAGTATGAACTGAAGAAGTAAGATATTATTAAGTGAATAAATTTTACTGACATAAAATAATATAAAAATTGTACGCGAGTAGTTTGAAATTGAAGAACTGCTGATTAAAATTCGATAATCTCAATTCAACTGCATTCGGACGAAGCAGCCTCTTAGCCGAGATTGTCGGCGCCTTCTATAGGACAAAGCGGCGAGATAAGTTGCTCTAATTAAAAGTCCAATAAAGGTTTTGTGTATCTCGAATCAACGACCATATAGAGAAAGAAACGCGAGGCCGACGCGCGACAGAATCCAGACCTGGTTTGGATAGCAGTGCAAAATAAACAGGAGTGAAAATGACATTTATACAAGAGAGAAGACACATCAGAACGTGCTTGAGATCAATGTTTAAATAAACTTCGAGACTTCGAGGACATTCAAGTTCTACGTTCAAGGAATTGAAACGAAGAGTGGTGGCGACAGAGAATTACCAATGCCTATCCTCCATTTCACCCTTTGTCTCTTGCATTCCATGTATTTCAATTTATTGTTTCCTCGAGGAATGCAATTTCAAACTCGCCCGCTTGGTGAACCGCACTTCCGGTTATACCTGATCACGTTCACGTCCCATTGGCAGAGAACGGAAATTGCATTGTTCGGCCAAGTTTCACAAGTTGCTTAATGTCTGGTTTTGGTTTCCGGATGACTTCTCACCACACGATACTTTTTTTTTCGTTTGAAAAAAAAAAATTAAATGATATTTTTGACAGGTGCGAAGAACAAGAGGCTCTTTGAAATTATTTTAGAATAAATTACATCAGTAATCTTGTCCCGATTGGAAAAAAAGTCCAGCAGTGTCAACCCTCATGTGATTTTTACAGCATTCGTTAAATCTTGCAGTTGGCCCAATTTATATCCATAATTGGTAATGACACCTCGGTGAGTGCTGCGGTGCGTCGCTTTCCGCAGAAAAGGATCCGGAGGGGTCGTAAAATTAGGCGAAATTCTATACAGAGTAGTCCACTTTCCGAGGCATCAATTATTCACGGAGAAAGTGTCGCAGTATGAGTGGCACCCTTAACACGACACTTTATTGCCCAGGGAGTATTATACCCCTTATAAATTATGCAATATATATATATATACTGCCTCCTCATTGGTAAAAGACGTTAGCAGTCCCTCATTTTGCCATTATACGTTACATCGTCTGCATCTTACGAGCTCTATCGCTTCATTATCAGGATTTATGAACAGCTTTGTTTAAAGTGCTTGTGAAACTTGATGTTTAACTTAGAGCTTATAGTCTGTGCTTTTTATGTCGACGCTCTGCGACGTGACCAGCGTCTCGCTCTACTTGCAATAATCGCTATAACAAAACACGCTTCATGCCGCGTATTTTCCTTCTGTGGAAGTATATTATGTATAAAAAAGCTTCACAAATAAGTGCAGCACGCATTTGCAACTCAGAACGTAACAGTTTGCACACGTGCAAGAACCGTTGCTCGCTTTGCTTCAATCCTTTTGCGAGTTTGCGACCTTTGAAGGTGCCGACTTGTAAGCATGTTTATACGCTTAGGTCGCAAAGCGTTCCGCGTGCCATGCGTTCTAAATTCCGTAAATGAAATTCGCCGTATCGGACGCGTTCGAAATTCGATACATTTAATTACGACTTATTGCACTCTCTCTTTTGCACGCTGTACCAACTTAGCTTCGTGCCAACGCTTCTGCAATAATTACTCTGAATTCACAGTACCCAGGGATGAGGGATTTTCGAGTTTCGAGGACTAAAATGTTTGATCTCAGAGATCAAGGAGTCTTGATTAATTCTCGGTTCATGGATGGGAATCGCTAGGTAACTTCTGCTTAAGCTGTTGTGAATAGCTTTTGCGAAATAAGTGTCGCTTTAAAACTTTACTCTGTCATTTGACATTTTATCAAGAGCTACTTTACAAAGTTTTTCCCATTACTTAAAATCCTCTACTTATTGCATAATCGAGAGAGCGGTTTATCTTAAAAAAGAGGAAAAGAAGTTAAATTCGCGATGTCCCACCAAAATGGCAGTTTCTACTTAAAGTCTAGAAGCTGAACTTTTTTGTTCTATTTTTCTCAATTATTTCCTATTTATATGTAAACCATGATTTTCGGGTAATAATAATAGAATAATTCTTAATTTAAATGATGAAAAATTTCCAAATTTCAAAGGTAGAGTTTCCGTAGTTTCAAAATGTTTGAAATTGAACTGTACATTTAACTGCTTCATTCTCTATTGAAAACTCCGTAAACTGCATCAATAACAACGACTCAATACATATCTCATCAGATTACTTTGTGTCACAAGTGGCACTCGACAAATTCGACCTGTTCTCAATTCTCGATAAATCTATCAGTCAGACCATCGATTCCGAAATTAACACACCTCTCGATCACAAATTTTTGAATCAATTGCTTCCGTCGCAGTCCATTTGTTGCAGACGTAAATAATGGGGAATTCAGTCAAAAGCGTCAACGACTATGTGTTATCAGTAATATCTGTAGATATATATACACACAATGGAGACTGGATACAGATAGTGGAGATATGACGGACACATTAGAGGAAAATTGATGAAAAGCGCTCTACGCACTGGATTCAGGATACATTCAGCATATATTCAGCATACATTCACATACAACTACAAGACTAAATGCATACAGAATAATGCGTATATTAGCTATATATATGTAACAGAGAGAAAGCAGCATGGTATCCAGAATTAGGGAGGAATAGCTTTTAGCTGAGTTCGTCACCAGGTGCGGATACGACTGCGGCCTATGCGTATATAGTAAAACCCTTTTACTGAAATTGCTGAATCGCTTTCGTATGCAGGATAACTGCTGCTCCTCAGGAGTACCTTTCTCTGGGGAAGCAACAACGCAGCAGCGATAAAGTGCACCGGGTAAAATTTCCCGGGAAATTGGTTTATCGCTCTCGACATGACTCCTTCTCAAGTACCACGTATAGATGCTAAGTGAGGTAATAACTTTAGGATACATCTTCAAAAAAAAGAATTCCCCAACTCATGATGAAACGCTTTGTTAATTTTTGTATAATTATATCAATGGTTAACCGCAAAATTGAATTAAATCCCTGGGGAAAATTGAGAAAATTGTCTCCCCCTATACTAACTTCGTTAAACGAAAGTTAAAGAGACTTTTATCATTTTATTTTAAATTATAATGTACGAGCTTGGACCTCAGAGTAATAAGCATTTTCATTTTCTTTTAAATATATATAACTAGGAAATATATTAAACTGATTTTAAATTTAAGCGTATTTTTTCAATTATTTCAGTAAAAAAATTTTTCTTTCAGATCCTCTTTTCATCTTTTCATCAAGCGTTCTCATCTAAAAATAAAAAGGAAAAAAGATCGTGATCCGACAGAAATGATTTAATAGCTAGCCTTCGGCCAATTAAAGCTTTTTTTCCTGACCAAAGCAAAGGTAGAGAGATTTTGGCTTTTAACTCGAGGGAGAAATTAAATTTTCTATGGAAGGTGGATTACGAGTGGATTGGGTGGCTTGTGTTGGTTCTAAGAGGGAGTTGGATTTAGTGACAGTGGAAAGGGGAACGAGCGTCTCAACTTAAATAATTTAAAAGGTCCACGCTTTCGCGGAAGCACATTTTCCTTCGCCATTTTGCATTCAGGATGTTCTCCATGTTTCCCCTATATCCTATGAACAACAACTTGGAATTGGAGCTTAGAAATTCCCAGCAGGAGTTCTCATCAACACACATAAGTGCGAGATGGGAGAAAATGTTCGTCGATATTTTCCTGGTGCACGTGGCGTCCCCATAGCGACGAAAACGAAGGAAAACATCAAATTTTATTTGCCCATTCATGCTGACAGACATCGGCTTGTATACATAGCTACCACGTGATAGTGTGTACTTTAAGAACTCAATTTCAAGTACGATCATAAAACTCTGCAACGCTGACTCGACGAAATGTTCGTTTACTGATGTGTTATTTGCTTTCCTTTTGAAAGACTGTTTTTTTTAAACAAACAAATTTCATTATCTCGGTATTTCCAAGAGAGCAAATTCAAGAGAGAAGATGAAATTATTCCATTCAGGTAGCATGTGTGCTGATCAAAATCTACATAGTCTTCCTGTAACATTTGTCAATCTGTTTCTATAAACTCGTTATGTTAAAAATAATACCTGAAAATAGCTTGACGAAGTATATAATATGTAATATTTATCACCCTCGAAATTAATCAGTTTTTGCGGGTGAAAACGAAACCCATCGCAAAATATGAGATCCCGTAATACCATTTGCGACACCTGTTCACCGCTTTTATATTCTATAGTTATCGATTTTACATTGAAATTCCCAATTCCAAGTGATAAGCGAGCCGAAAAGAATTATGTTCATCGCTTTTTGAATTTGCATGGCTATAAAAGTAAATTCAAACCTTTTGAATCTATTTCCCATCAAAAAGTGTGAAATTGTACCTCGCATTGTCCATATAATAAATTAAGCCAAGAATTGAAAATTCAGAATATAAACTACTCTGTGCAACAAAATCCAATGGATTAAACAGTTTCTACTAAATTTACTGGACATTTACTGTCGGATAGCGATATTCTAATGTGAAGAGCGCTTGCGATTTATCAGAAAAAGAATTTTTCGCGTGTAGTTTGCGAAAGTGGCTATTTTCGTGGAGCTGATTTTCCACCCTTTGCTATACACATGTTCCAATGCACAAGATCCATGTGCCCTACTATTAACGTTCGCAAAATGGGGGTAAGAAGGCATATAGGAAGCGACGTAAATTGAGCGCGGGCCTAAATTCGATTTCTCCCGGTAATTTCCAGCTTCCGTTTTAAGGGGTTCTCTACGAGGTTCTCTACACGCCTCCACTTTCCATGCCCCCGAGACCTACAACCTATATTTAACAGCAACATCAACGCTATGACTGACGCTGCACTGAACGTTGTTAAGACCTCTCGTCGTTCATAAATAATTCTCACGCCTTAAAGTCCGGAAAATATAACAATTTGCTAAAAAAAGACTTCGGAACATTAACAGAGGAAGGTTGCATACAATTTATGAGTTTTAGTCCACTCTTATATTTATACGTTTCGGAAAGCAGTCTAATTTTTAATTCTAGGATCTTACTCTTACTCTTATTTACTCTTGTTTATCACAAATATCTTTCCGTTAAACTAAATTTTGGAACACCCAGTAGAGCTCGAGTATTTATCAAGGTCGCGGCATTCCTAATCGAGCGGAAGGCCAATTCTGCGAGGCGAAATTTCTCTGTTGGGGTGACCTGCCCAAAACCGGGATGACTATACGACAGCGAAATTAACTGTCAATCTCAATTTCTCCCTCGCTATCGTCCCCACTTTCTGTCTCTCTTCAGCATGGACCTGTCAATTATAAAGCGGGAATGTAACAGCCGGCTGTCCTGCCATTGGTGACGCCATTGACTAACGTGTTACACAGCGATATCCGGACATTTTCCAACTTATTCAATGAAAAGAAGCTGCAGGCGTGATCCGTCATATTAGATCTGACATACTTCCCTCCTTCTTTTTCACTCTCAATAGCTAAATATATAAAGTAACACAGAACTACCAATAAAAGGGCGCCCCACTCTCGAAAATTCTTTAATGAGAGGGACAAGCGATCCATCATTTTACACTAGCAAGCCCCTTCCGTTTTCGAAAAATTATATTGAGTGTGACATCCACTGAACAATGGATGGATGGATCAGTAAAATACGATGGGCGTGAAGAGAAATATAAGGTTTCACTGGTTAGAGCTCAAAACCACAATTTTATGTATTGGGTTCGAGGGTGTTTCGAATTACAAGCTGAATAAACGGCTGGTCAAATTTTCACCAGAAATTCAATAACAAAATCAATCAGATTATGAGATTTGGGATTTACCGATGTATCAGAATGATGAATGAGGGATTAACATTAATTTTAATGTTCAATTTCTGGTTGAAAATGATATAAACTTATATCGCTCGTTAATCGAATTGCAATTCGAATTTCTTTTTTAAAAAAGTAACCAAAGAGTGAAAGCCAAATCTTATTACTTGAAAAAGTTTCGGATAAAGTTTCAAGTCAAAATAAATCACAATAAATTCTCCAGAATCGAATCTGTGCTTTACTTCCTGTTAATTTCACACTTCAGATGACAAAGGGGCAAACCCTTGTGAGTCGTGCAATATTTCCTATTCGTATAGCAAATATCGATACGTCAAACGGAATTAGAATGGCGGAAGAGAAAATTCAGAATAGCTAACATTCATTTTCGACTATCTTTATTATCTCGATTCGATTAGAATGGTAGGAGGAATTGCCTTTGTAACAGATTGTGATAAGCGGTAAAATCGTGACGAATCGCTAGGCCTGGGATTTCCTCTTAAAAGGGAGAGAAGTCCATTCATGAAGAAAGGTTAATATTCTGTGAAGAATCCGAAAAAATGAGGGGATCTGGCAAAGCGATCTCGCACGTCATGGCCGTTTGGGACGATTGTTGTCTCCTCGCAACAATTGCACAGAAAAGATGGTTGAACGTCAAAGAACTTCAATAGAATTTGAAATCGATCTTTGAACGATGAATTTCTGTTTAAAATCTCCTTTTAAGTTCGAATTACTAGTCTTTTCAATAAGATGATCGAGAATGTAAAAAAAATTCTATACATTGGATTGAAAATTCTCTGCATTCAAAGATATTTTAAATTTCAAGTTTTCTTATCTTACCAATAGAAGTTTTGGATGGTTAGTTGGCAATTTCAGAAGTTTACCTGCAAAAAACAAGAAAATAATTAATTAAAACGATGTTTATAAAAAATCTAGATATATGAATGAAATGTCTCTTTATTTTATAAAATTAGATATTTCAAAAGCAGAACATCGGTTATCTGTTCCTCGTCATATTCCACGCTTTACTTTTCTATTTCCTGTTGAGAAAAAAAATCTTTCACTCACACTCTCTGTCTACAAAACATAATGGAAATTTTTACTGACGCAGGTAAAAGAAGAAAATAGATATTAAGAAACCTTACGATGTTACCACTGAAGGACCGAGGGGTCCTGTATTGAAGCGAGCATGCGGAAAACTCAATAAACTATCGGGAAAACGTGATGAAAAAAAAAAAAAAACAAGAGACTAACAGAACTCTGCTATCTTACACAAGTAGCTGTCATCTTCAGCATGAATTTCAAACTTTTAATTCATCAACTTTCCGGTTTGGAAAAAATTGTGAGGAACATCCAGTTTATGTGAAGAGGAAAATAAAACACCCTATAAAAACTCTCTGGCGAAAAAATTAAAAAACCTTGCTATTCGATTTGGTGTGCTCGATTTTTTGGTATCCATATTAAACTGAAATTCATCTGGAAGTTGTGAAAGAGGAAAACAGGCGCTACGCAAAGAGAGAAATGCTTTTTTATTTGCTGGTTGAATTTCACCACAAGCATTCAGAAGCGCCAGCAAATATAAATTGCAAAAGTATGAAAGGGGAAAATAAAGCTTTAGGTTTGTAAAAAATATTTTTTATCAGATTATTATTTATGGGACTGTATGAAAAAGAATTAAATTTTTCCCGTGTAAAAATGAATTGACAGAATAAAACTGGGAGCAGGAAAATTGAAAATAAAATAAATGGAATGATTTATTTTTTGCATTACTTCATATTTCGCTATCATTTTTTCAATTTTAAATTATGGATTTATGAATAAAAAAATGTTAAGGATATAAAAAAGAATATATGTTGCACGCATAAAACTGCAAATTACAAGAGGTGAAAGATTAAAGAACAAAACAGGAATAAAATCTGTTAAATAGGAAAGCTAGACGTATATGAGAGGGCATAATTAAAAAAGAGAGTGATTTGAAAATCAGAGAGGTGGAAAATGATTTTAATTAAGGAAAAACGGAGGATTAAAAAGGTCGGGAAACAGACAGTGACGCGGAAGGAAGAGAGTCTGAGTTTCATCCCGATGGAGTAATATTATCGGGAAAACGCCCCTCGAAATGGCAACAACCCTGGTGCATCAATATATCAAAATTACTCGTCCACGCGATATCGGAAAGAGCGGAATCGCCCTCCCCATTGGTCGCCGAAGGCTCGAACATTAAACCCGTAGCCAGGGAATTACGAGGGTCTATAGGTGAGAGTTAGATGGAAGTATTAACAGAGGGACGGAGATCGGATGTGCACATTTAGGAATTAGAAACAGAATCTGTTGCAGGTCATTTCGGATATAAGTTTATGGATATAACTAGTTGCGGGGGTGTTGACTCACTATTTGTTTGGCAAAGAATCATTTCACTCGCTTTAGCAGGGGAGGATCAATGGAACGTATCATGTATGAGATATTTGAACGCTCAACAAATATCACTCGATGCTACATAAAGCACAAAAAGCATGAATATATTCGTTATATCCAGTATTCAGTCGCTTTTGTAACAATCCCGCTTTTCGTTTCTTTTTTATTTGCCCACCGATTCGCTCCACGAAATTTTAAAAATGCAATCCGATTTTTAGGAATGAGACATCAAAGTACAAAGTACAAAGTACAAAGTACAAAGTACAAAGTATATTAGATAATATTGTTTCAATTATTCTGCTCTCTAAGGACATTTAAATTATAAAGTTATTAAAAGTATTAAATAAAATACTTGAGCGTGAAGTTGTTTAATTTTAAATTTAAATTAAAAAAAAATGTTTCCGCCCGGGTTCGAACCGGGGACCTTGTGCGTGTGAAGCACACGTGATAACCACTACACTACGGAAACAGGTCTAGAGTATTATCATTTTGATTAGACTCAAGGTAATCTGCTGACGCTACTAAGAAGCTAATTTGCTAAGTCCTTTTAAGCTAAGTGCTAATCGTTAAGCAATTAAATTCTACGGAATGTAATAAAATCGTGGTAATGCAAATGAAATGAAAGCATGAGTTCCTGTTTGTCGGCAAATTTAATATAACCCGGCGGGAACGAGATTAATAATGACGCATCATAAATATCATAGAAAACAGAAGATGCTCGAGATTTGGAGGCAAAGAAAACGTGTTTTGAGATAATGGCTTTAGAGTTTTCGGCTGAAAGGAGAGTTCTAACAACTTTCATCAACGATCTCACAGAAATCAACCGCCAACTTTACCAAGAAAAGGATCACATTAACGGTCAGAAAGTAATATATAAAAAGAATTTCATTTAATATCCGACACTTATTAAATTTTTTCTATCGTCAAAACCTCATTTATCACAAAAGACCTCAATAAAATAACCAGAAAAATGGGAAAGAAAGCTGTAACAATAAAACTAAATATGTAAATACGACTTTCGAAATGTTACTTAACAATTTCCCCAATAAAAACTTTTTGCAATAACTTAATTAAAATATATCTGATATATTTCGATTATGAGTAACTTTATAAAGAAATATTTTTCACATAATAATATAAAAGCTCGTCTATATTACTTATTCCCTTATTCAATTAATTAATTTTTTAAATACTCTCTTTTATAACTCCCTCATAAATTCGAGAAGAGTATTTAATTACCCGTCATTTAAAAAGACTATTTCATTATGATTAAAAAGCATAACGTTGAAAACACGATTAAAAAGTTTCCCAATCAAAGAAATTGTATTTATTCTTCTTTATATAAAAATTCGCTATGAAAGATAATATCATTTTAGGAACTGGGGTCGATTTGTCGAAAGGATAGTCGAATTAATTTGGAAATCTGTAGAAAATGAAATCTAACCGAGGTGCGTCTTTATTGGTGCCCGCCACCCTTATTAAGCGAGATCTGCCAATCTTCAAAGGCAATATAGGACGTATAAGCCCTCTTTATTTATGCCTAACGGGTACACTCGGCCTTGAATTAGTACGGGGCAAACCACGCCCTTACATAAACAGCATAATTGCGGGGGCGTTCGCGCACACAGCATACCAAGGGGGGGTGCGGGATGCTCCCTTTTATCACTATTGTGACAAAACGACTTTACTTGCTCCATGGTACTAGGGTGAAAACACAAAGTACGGAGGGATTCTCCCCAGTTAAGTTCTGAGAGGAGTGTACGCTCATTTCTTGCACGTCTACGAGGAGGTATGACGAAGTCGAGATACCTTCAGTTTAAGAATGTATTTTCAGAGAGAAATAAGCTGTTGTTTCATGAATCACTTTACTTGAAAAACACTCTTAGAATTATGGAAGGAGAAATGCTTTTAATGCTTGCGCTGAATAACATTTTATACCCAAAAGAGGAATGCATTTAACTCAATAAAATTTTTATTAAATGCCTGAAGAGCGCTCAAGCCTCTAACAGAGGCGTCAGCAAGCTCTAATTATTATTATTTTTTCTTTTCTGTATGACTATATTTATATAAGTGAACTCTTTTCTGTACCAAATTCATTTGGGCATGAGGTTCGGTAGAAAAAAATCAATTTTAATTCACAACCTGTAATTTATATTATCTGAAATTGCAGACCACGTAGACAGGGATTCAATGACGCGTGACAAAGTACCGACCCCATGACTCATTCGTGAGATATCTGATTTTAAAGTTCTGGGTGAGCGGAGCGCAAAATGAAGCTGCAGCTCGCGCATCACTTATCTAGAACTTTGAAATCTAATAGCTTGAAATTAAGGAACAGTTTTTCTGATTTTCCTTACATATCTCAGTCGCTTATCTCATTTTTACTCAGTGCAATATTTTGTATCTTGATTGCACTGAGAATATTTAAATCGAGTTCTTTATGTTCATGGTGTTTAAATAAAGCAAATTTTGTGTAGCGTATTTTCGTTTGTCTCAAGTTGAATCAATTCAGAATCAAGTACAAATTGTGTTCATTCAAACGATTCAGTTCTCCGAGTATGGACACATCAATATGATTATTTACAAAACGCGCAAATCCGGAGGGATTATAACGAAATCTTGATTAAATGCCGCAGGAAATTAGATCAGCCAAATTCGCATGTCGACAAAGGCTTTATGGAAATGCACGAAAAATTGAGTTATGCATCCGTTCCACACAGCGCGTTCCGGATTAAACGCCCCTTGGTCACAATCCTCTGTGATCCCGGACATCTTGTCCCTTTTTTGAACTTAACTTCGTTACACACTATGCGGTGCTGCTTGTTTTTAATTAAAGTTCACTTTGATCTTCAGACTCCTTGATTTCAACGTTCTTGTACGAAAGAGAGAAAACCACCTAATTTAAACGCAAATGCAGCATTTCCAGTTGGCAGGACTTTTCAAATCTCCTGTTGATTTTGTGTCCTCGAACTTGAAATAAATTTGCATTCTGAAACTTCCTCTTTAACCAGCAAAATAAATCAGAAAACACGAGTGAATTTAGCACGAATAAATTTATCAGGGCTGTGCAACAAATTTCAGTACCGACAATGAAAAAAATCCTGGATCAAAGGAAATCTTTAAGAGTTTTTTTTTCAGCGTGAGAGTTGAAATATGAAAACAATAAAATATAGAACCCTTGCAGTAAATAGAGAGTGTATACGGCGTCTGTGGGAAAAGTATTATCTGTTAAGTAGATTAATAAATCGATTACTATTTACGTAACGCTGACATTTCTAGCACTGCACGTTCCTCCTTAAGCAAAGCTATGCAAGTTTCCTGCCGTACACTTTTATCCCAAACACCACGCCCCGTTCACTCTGGCGTCTGGGAATAAACCTTAATAGCCCCATAATTTACGTAAAGGACGATTAATGGTAATTACGAGTTATGTTATTAATTCCCCAACCTCTCAGAGATAGCAAGACCCTTCCCGAGGAATCTTCCTCGGTACACATGGTGACCTTTTTGTTTGTAAATACTAACATTCCCCGTGTTTCTAAAATTAAGTCGTTCCCCAAAAAAAGGGTTAAGCAAAATCTAATGAATGCAATATAAAGCTTGATAATACTTCTTTTTGGTAAATTACGCCTTTATTTCCTGACCCACTTTCTAGAAAAATTGGATGAAATGATCGTCCATTTCTCGTGCCGCAATATAATTACTATTTTTGTCTAGATTGAACGTATTCTAAGGCCGCTGCATTATTATCAAGAACCACATATAATAATAAACCTTTCCTCTCTTGGGCAGCATATTTCTTTGACTGCTGCAATGTTAACCTCGTGTAAATCCACGTGAAACATTCTACTTGAAGTTATCGCGCAATAAGATCGGTAATTACTCGGATGTTGGTCTGTGAGTGTTATTTTCTCCCAGGGCAGTTCATTTTTCCCGACCCCATGCATATTTCCTTTAGCAGTTAGCGCTGACTTTTATTTCCTTTGTTTCACCTTTTCTCGAATCCCCCGATGAAAATGCTTGTGGTAAATAACGCCTAACGATAATTGAGAGTGGTGCCCGAGATCGGTCAACGTGACCCACGTTGCAGGGGTTAACGAGGGTCCGTTATGGGGAAAGCTATAACGGGTCCCGAAGATCGCACTGAACTCTGACCGGTTAATTTGGAACGAGTTGTAACATCTCGCGTTCGAGAAAAAAGAAACCGGAGCGAACGAGTGGAGTTGACGGATGGGCGTTTAATTTAATGCGAGTTGTACACTGGCATCAGTGTATGAAAAGGGCGTCGACCCAAGAAAGACGTCAAGAGACTCGAGAATGAACCCCTGCCCCTTGGCCAACGATCCCTTACGACTATATCGAACCAAGTGGCGTCCTTTGATTTCAACTCAAGATAGAGAGCGCCTTGCCTCTCGACTACTTGCACATCGGATAATGCGGAATCGGGTCGGATCCGGGGCTCTTTAATTTCCTGCTTCGTTCTTCCGCTATTTCCGGTCTGAAGATCGCGAAATTAAGAAGGTCACTCGTGCAGAAGGAAATCGCAATACGCTCATCATCAGAGATAAACCCTTGAGTGGATTGCCTTTCCCATTTTTATATCATATTGAATACCTTTCAATCTGCATCGCTATACATTTCATAGTACAAGCTACCTCTTTTTACAATAAAAAGCTTCATAACATTGACAAGCATCATGATCCCATTTGAAAAATAATGTGTCAATTTTATGTACAATTAATTTCACAAGTTGGGGAAGAAGTTGGCTCGTTATCAAACGATAGGGACAACATTATGTGAAATTTTATGGCCTAATTGTCGAAGGCAAGTCGTATCCGGAAGCGTATATCTTTTGAAAGCAACTCGCGCGCGAAGCCGTGTTTCTCTCGCTTAGCGGGGGAGACACTAGAAAAGTAGAGTGGAAACGTAATATAGAGCCTTTGTGTCTGCGCCACTCAGACGACGGACCTCTTCGTTCCAACAACAATGACACTATAGAAAACCGCGGGGATAATATGGCCGGTACAACGAGAGACCCTAGAGAAAATCGATTTCACCCCTGGCCATAGGATTCAAACCACCCCACGACAACCCCCACACGTCCCACTTGAGGTCCCTCTGTCACCTTTGATTCAGCGAAATTCGAGACGTCTTTCCAAGCCACTCTGCCATTGTTTCATGTAGGGAGTGTGCGGGATTTATCGAGAAATTCGAAACGAGATCTTCCTCAGTCTTTTTTTCATTTCCCTTCATCGCCATAGCTTCTCGGTACTTCTCTTGTCCGCCTTTAAGATCTAGGTCGAAGGCACAGAGATCCAGATATCCAATTACTTCCTATCTTATTCCTTAATCATTTGTCTGCCGGTTACCTTCTTCCTCAAACAATGACGAGGATTATTAGACCTCCAAAATTCTGCGGTCGAAGGGCCGACGGCTTTGTGACACAGGAAACCGACATTGATGCAGGGATATTAATCCTTTTCCGTATATCGATCAGACCACATAAGGGAAAAAAGAAAAAGAGAATAAAAAAATTCTCAGGATATCGTATGTCCCGGACTTTATTCCCCTCATGGGGCTCGGGCCAAACACAATATTATGGGCGTTTGAAAAGTTAGAAATTTCTAAAGTTCGAAGCCTTAAAGAGGAATTTGATCGATATTAAAGCGTAGTTTTTTTAAATGTTCTTTATTTTAAAGCAGAAAGATATTTCGGAAATATGGACGAAATCACAGCTGGAGTTTACCGAGTTTCATTAACTGATATAATTTGTCTCATCAGCATGTTAGCACAGATATACATTTGCTCAACATGTGTTTGTGACATTGTGAAAGAACAAAAGCATAAAACTATGTCAATTGCTCATTATCTCTCGCATATCTCATTTTGATTTATAATTATTTGCGATACTAGAAGTGTATACATAACTTATACATTTAAATTTACATTTAAATTACATTTTATTTCTTCAAAAAAACATTTTTTTTTTAACGGTCATATGAAGACTTAATACACTGAAATAGCTAGTGAAATATTATTTTTCTCGGAATGAGAAGAATTTACGACTGCATCACCTTTCACACGCATTTGATGGCGCTAGATAGGTTCGAAATACTGTTACATAAAGCAATAATGTTCAAGTGCTCTCAAGGACGTTGTATAAATCGAAAAACCGTATATTTTCATACTAGACGTAGTAACGAAGCTATTTCACGGGGACTTTTATGATACCATTAGATTCCCATGTTTTCTTTTGGTGTCGTATAAAAAAATGCCTCTCGCGGAAGAAAAAGCACGGAGAAGGTTTCGAGAGCGAGGACAGTTATTTTTAACGTCTAACTGCTGAAGCTGTGCATAGAGTTAAGCAATACTGGTAAAAAATTTCCTTTTTCCATATTTTACAAGACGTACGTGTGTTTGCCCTAAAGTACACACGCATCATATATTTGCGCTTCTTTTCAAGCATTCACGACGTATTCATGTTGTTCACACATAGATAATATTATATAGATTCATAAGGAAATAGTTAAAAGAACCTTCGGTGAGACATTAATGATACGCAGCTGTACGTAAATATTATTTAACTAGGTCACAATTCATGCTTTTTCTTATTTTATGATTTATAATGAGGTTCTTTAGACAATCTTCTTAGGCTCAAGATCCTTAGTCTCTATCTTTGTGATTAAATTTCACGTCTTCTCATTTAAAAAGATTGGTACAAAGAAATTGCAACTTAAGTGGAATTGAGGCACCCCACTCAATCAAAGATTAGTAACAATAGGAAGAGGATTAAAAATGAACCCTCATTCAGAAAATCCTGACAAATAACAATGTAACATTTCTGGGCACGTGTGAGCGAATTTCGCACGTACGCTACAGTGATTTTGGATTCCCCTTCTGTCAGCATTGATTCCTTTCGATAATCCACGATGTCAATGGAAAATCCACTCAAGTCCAGAGACGAATTAGGCCTCAATGATACAGCGTATTAGGAATTAGGCCTCCGGAAGAATGAGGGTAATCGAGACCAACGTGCGATGATCCTGGATAAGGACCCTTCAATGAAAAAAAGGCATCTGTCGACTCAACTCTACCAAAAGAAACTGCTGGTTACAGCTTATCCCCGAAATAGCTCAAAACGAAATCAGTTTATGTACCGAGGAAAAAATTGCGGTAATTTTCACTTCGTTAGAAGGCCAAGGGTCCTCCTCTCGCTAACGCACTTTTGCCTGTAGGAATGATAGAAAGTGAAGAGTAAAAAGGGCGAAAAGGGGGTGGCAGACACCCTCTCTCGAAATCGTGGGGTCCCTGGGGATCCGGGCTCTCGCCGAATTATATCCTTTGAATCTACAATTATGGAGTCCCACAGGCATGCGGGACACGTTTTCGCGAAAGTTTGCGCGCGGAATACTAAAGTCACGTGGGTGGCAAACAGGATCAATACGAGAGTAAAAGAAGAAAGAGAAAATAGTAACCACCAATATCCTACTCGTTTCTTGTCAGACGGCTTTCTGCCGCCGTCCTTTCACTGTTTCTCAGCCCTGACATTGAAACTACCCTTATGCGCCTCACCCACGGGTCGACCTTGGAGAAAATACTCGATAAAAGTGTTTGAAAATAGAAAATAATGGGGAAAATGAAGAGGCTGGTATATATCAAGCTGGATTCTGTTGTAAACATGTTTTTCACTATGTCAGCTTTCAATCATATTTTTTTAAAATTGTGATTCATCAATTAAAGATGATAATCTGATAATTAAAAACATAGTAGTTTTTTTCTGTGAATTGAACGAAAATTCATTGAACTGTATTATGTAGCCACTCAACTTATTCTTAAATTATTTTTTGTAAATACATATCTTTATTTCATCAGACAAGTTGATATTTTGTGACGTAACTTTACAATCACATAAAAATTCAAGGTTCAGTGATAAGAATTTGGCCAAGCTTTATAAAGGAAAAATTATTATTTCCATCTCAGTAAAAAGTTTAGCAGAAGTATATTTACGTGTCAAAATTTGTCAACTGGAATTATGAAGAGTAAGATTTTACACATTATTTTTAATATCGAAACAATTTGTTAATGAAATTCCTTTTTTCTATTTTTCAGATCGTTTCGTTCCCTCTGCTATTTTACTGTCAATGCTGGTATTACTAGCAAATAGTAACGTATTAAAGTCAAACGAACCAATCCCGCCGAAATGTCCAGAAAAAGGTCCTGATACAGATACAGGCCGATTTCCTACCTTAGCTGACCCAACTAATTGTTCCCGTTACTACTTATGCGTAAATTATACAACGCCGGTTCTTTCATCTTGTCCATTAATTGATGAAAAAGGAAACAGACGTTACTTCAACCCTCTTACTCACAGTTGCGAAATTCCAGAAAATGTTAAATGTGCAAAGAAACCCGAGCCAGATATAAAAGGTGTAGACGGAATGTAGAAGGAATTTGCATCCCTACTTGATAGTCATTCGAACTCGAAAGCTGTTTGAGGAACAGAATTATTGTCAACAGAATGTTCTTGATTCAAATATAAGAAAAGCAGACGTATATTAAATCATTTCAATAAAGAACTAAATCTCATTAAAATTCTTTATCTAGTCCTCTATCTGCTTCTTAATTTCTTATCTACCATCAAAATTGAAACAGTTGAGACACAATAATTATAACATTCTCGGTCGTTAATTTTTGTCATCACAATCGACTATAATTTCGGTCCGGTTAAAATGAGTTAAACCATCCAGTACTCTGATTCATCCCGTAATCTGCAAATCCCATAATTGAGGTGCAGGCCACAACACGTGAGATCGCCTTGTGGTAGCGTTAGGCGACAATTTCGTCGTTCTGTTAGTCGACGGGTCAACGTGTGAGTTTAATCGTCGGTTCAACCGGGTTTGGGAAACCGCGGAAGCCGCGTTCACACGGAGCGACAGACAAGCTCTGTTGAAATTGCACAACGTCAACAGGCGGGCACAGGCACACGAGAATACCGGGTTTGTTTTTAATGAATAATGTTTAGAGTTTATACTCCATGGGATAAGGCGTGCCTATCGAGAATGGCAAGAACAGACTCAGCTCTCGGCGAACGCCACTTCGGCTATTTGCCAACATAGTGGTGGCTACAAAGATATAAGAGAGAGAAACAGGTATGCACTATATATCTGCAGACAGACGACCAAAAATAAAAGGAGAGAAAGGAAGCTAAGAGTTCACTTGAGTTCTCGACAAAGGACTTTAAAACTCGACTGTATGGGATTCCGGCGAGCCAATTGATTACGTCTTTTTCAGAATTGCCTTTTGTAGGCAGCAGGATAAATGAATGTCAGAGATTTCTCATTTCTTTCTTTGCGTCCACAGTATGCATTAGAAACCATTTGACCCTCGCGACTATCACCTTGAAATTTGGGAAATGTGCATATTTAACTTTTTATTTAGTTATATTACTGTAACTTATGAAAGTTATTTTATCTAGCAGGTTCATGAGAGAGTATTGAAATTATAAACGATCTATTTATGATGCGAATTATGATCCGGAGAACTGTTTAAATAAAGATCATTACAATCGCAGCACCGAGCTCATGATGCAGATCGTAAATTTTGAATGTTTTGACTATTGAAATGACTCACCGGATATCGCACTCGACATCTGATACTCTGTGAATGCCATTTTGGCAATATCTGGTTATGTTAATGATAGGAAGTAGATATTCTGGATCAAATTCAGTTTCAGAATTGAAAATAAAACGTTCTACAATTTGTTTTAAAAATTATTATTGATTTCAAAATCAAAATGTTATTTTTAATAACTTTAAGCATTTTTGTCATGAACTCAAAACGTATTTAACTCGTAATTTATATAATTTTATATTTAGAAACTATAAAGACACACACCTGGTAAATACTGTGTCCAGATGAATAGGGTAACGGATTACAGAATTACAAGATTTCCTGGATCTCACATTACGGCGCATTGTTTCGCTTAAACCCAAGTAGTTAGTGTCATGTTATAGGAATCTGGTAGACTCCAGAGACTCCTCTTTCTCTCTCTCTCTCTCTCTCTCTCTCTCTCTCTCTCTCTCTCTCTCTCTGTTGACCAGTTTATCGCGCGAGTCTCTACTCATTTTACTTTCAGTAATACTGCCGTTAAAGGAGAGCCATGTGAGTTGCACGTTCCACCACCTGTGAAAAAAACGGGACTCCCATGGCTCTCTTTCTGGCTTTGGATCACTTTCGTTCACTTTGGCTCACTTCTCTTCACCCTCTAGGAACAATGGTAATGCATTAAGAAGAGACCACTACCATTAATCCTCTCAGCCAGAAATGCACTCCTCGCGTATCGACTATATGACTCGGCTGAAATTCCACCCCGCGTGACACACGACTCTTGACTGATGATCCCGATACTATTAATTATTCATTAAGCCCTTGCGCACTGCAGACGTATCGTTGTTTGGCAAAGCTGGATGACAAAAAGTTTACTAACGACTTACGCCACATCGGATGCTGAAAAATTGCTTCCTCGACATTCTGTAGCGTTATGATTTTCAAGCTTAATTTAATATAAGCTACATTTCATAAAAGTAAGCCTTAATATTACATTTCCAAAATATTCTCCGCGCCTCGACTTCATACACAACTATAAGACTCAAAGTTACCTTGTTCACAAGAACCCTGTAATGAGCAAAACTCGTTAAACTTTAACTTCCAGGTATAATTCTACAATTTTAGATACTCATCCTAGCGCTTGAAATCTTTTAACACGATGATAAATTAAAACTAACTTCTTAATTTGCATTAATTTCAAACTCCATTATAACAGAAGAATGACTTGAAAATATAAAATAATCTTTCTTTCGAGATCTAAATTACTCAGTAAATCAAAAACTGAGAATGGAAAACAGTACAGTAACAAAATAATAATTGCTTTGTAGAGAAATGAACAGATTACGAACAGATGAAACAGATTATGTTGGCATTATTTTTTTGTATATAATAAACGCAAAAACGCGAAAAGCAAAAACGCGTATTAGGAAATTCTGAAGACCTCTAGCCATTAAAGCCAGAGATAATATTCGGGGTCGTTTGCTGTTTTAGCAAATCCGTTCCCTTGGGTATACCGTATACCCTTCCGATTTATGTCCATCCCTCTTTCTGTCTCTATCTCTCTCTTAAGAGTCAGCACTTCACGAAAGAATCGATCATTTGTGCACATACACAGGTGCTTGATAGGGTTACATTCGAGCTTTCCTAGAGCTATTGTACTTAGGGGTGGATTTCAATGATGGAATGGGAAGGTTTCAAGCATCAAATCCCCTGGAGGTTTAAATTCATGAAACAAGTTTTCGCGTGTAACCTTCAGAGTTTCGACGCTAAAGCCAAACTTTCTATATGTGCTCGACCTCACCTAAGTTAGCTACCCGCTTCAAACAATTAAACAAGTCAAGTGGATTTGCAGTCACTCAAAAAGCGCAAAGGGATTTAGAAAATTTCGTAAGTTCAAAGTTAAATCGCGTCAAATAGTTAAGTTATTTTGAACTAAAAATCAAACAGGTAAAGCTTTAGTAATGAAATTCAGGACATTAGAACATAGGAGAGCAATTGAAAGTTTCACCAAACTTTAAACACTCTTCAGATGTCGTAAACTTCGTAACTTCCATGAATATTTATCTTATGATCATGATAGCTGAATTTGCATAAGGTTTTTACGTCAAACTATCATTACCCATTTCTGAAAATTTAAAGGCAAGTTGCAATCAGCGTTAAACTTGTGCTTTTCTAATTACAGTGAAAGTTAGACGAATTTCAAAAAAATCTGTTTAAAAAAACAATTAGAAGACACTTTAACTTCTTCCTGTGGGCGTGTGAGTTGAAACTATGTGGTTGCGAAAGTCTAAGTACTTCCACGTCGTGAGAGCGTTTTCAGACGAGGTTAATTTCACGCGATTCGATTATCGATTACTTTCCACCACCACCACTCTCAGTAATTACTTTTGATGTATTCCCTCGTAATAATTTGCCACTCACGTGATCCTAAACGAGAACTTTTCAGTGGGAGTAGAACGAGAGTAGAAAAAAAATCAACAAATGAATGACTTCAACATAATACTCGTGCTCACTTGATGCATTAATTGCGCATTTATATACCCAATTGCCCAAGAGTATTGAAAATTGTTCCGTACAGTCGCCTTCACTCTTTAGACATTCGAGAATCCAATAACAGTCATAATATTTTTATAATTCTTTCTTATTTCCGCACACGATATAAAAACCTATGCAATTTCAAATGGGAAATAAAATTTTTATAGCATGCTTTTATTAAATAAGCATGAGATAAAATAAGCATACATTGGCAGATATATATGCGCGAGATGAAAATTGCAACGATAAAAATCTTTGCAAGATTGAATCGCACTACGATTTTTATGAAAATTCTGAATTATAGTTCAAGAATTTAATATAGGTAATAATTTAAAGAATTTTTAATATTAAATTCTCTACTTATAGTTCTAAAAATTATAGTCAATGGAAAATCTTGATAAGACTTGTATTTTTCAAGAAGGTTCTTTTCAAATTGGGTCTTTTCTAATTCTGGAATTTTCAGTTCTGATAACTATCATAATTAAGTTATATTGATGACCTGCAGCTTTTGTAAAATCACTGTAAGTCATTTCTCAATATTGAGAAACGCATTACTAAAATAAACAAAAGGGGATGACGCTAAAGTGCAGAATCAGCATTATCTAATTCTGTATAATAGAAATGAGAACAAACGGTCGTCGACAGCCGACAATGGAGTGAAAAACTGTCAGACAAAACAATACAAAATCATCCTCTCATGTTTTTCCAAGCAGTGAAGACTTATAAGGGATGAGACTGGGTGGGGGGCATGAGAGAGAAGCCCCACAAATTAATTGAAGAGGCTGGTGATGGTTGGAGAACCGTTGAGGAGGAAAGGTGCTGTATATATGGAGGAGGGGGGCAGACACCGTCGTGAAACAGCCCTTCAATCTAAATTCAATTATTTACTTGCCACCCTGATGTAGCATCGACACTTGAAAATCCTTTGTAAGATCATACTTACACATACGCAATTGATATAATGACAAACCACACTCGCATAATCGTAGTCGAGAAATGAGTGTAATTAAATTATGAAGCATTGTTAAAACACGTATTAAAATATTTAGAAGTATCTTTCAACTTGATGAGGGGGAGAAAGAAGATCTGTTGAGAAATTAGATAAAAGATGACCTAAATATTTCATCACTTCGTCTTCGATAAATAATCCTCTTCTTTAAGCTCTTGAGAGCTTGCCCTCTTTGAGAGATCTTCCAATCATGTTAGGAACTGAGAGGATTTAACGTAATTAAGCATTAGTCACTGAGGAATCTTCCTTCAAGAATGTCAATCTAGTTCTTGGTGACAAATTAGTAGAATTTATTTACCTCCTCCAATCACTTTGTCAGTTTACTTCAGTTCAACGTGGCATATGGAGTCTGTTAGTTTATGTATCGCCTCAATCCGGGGTACACGTGTTACTGTTTACAGTACCTAAAGATATTTATAAGTATTCCGAAGTGAAATAGTTTGTCGACAGACTGATGCAAGCCATATGATGTGTTCGCAATTATTAATTCTTCTGTCTTACATTCCATTGCACAAGTCTGATTTTAATAAATTAATCAATATCTACAGCCTGAAAGAGAAAAATACTGACTCTTGGCTGCATGTTATCCAATTTCAAAGAAAAGAATAATTTCCCTCGAGGCTGAAAAGGCGAAAGTGAGAATAAGGTTGGTCAAAATTGCGCGTCAGATGGTTGTTATCAATCACTATCAATCTTTGCGTCTTTAACCCTCGAGACTGTGACAAGATGTCCGGGTGTCACGCGTCGCAGAACAGAAATCAGGATCTATTCAGAAGCGATGGTCACAGGTCGCACCTGAATTACGACCCATTCAAGAAAATGACAGCAAGCTTTTGACGTCGCTCCACAAGTTATTAATTATAACTCGCAAACCACCCACTCAGGACTCGAAAGTTGTCCACCCCCCTGCGACCCTCGTGATTTAACCCGCCACAGAGGACCTTTCTAGTGTAAACATTTGTGTCGAGTAAATAAATCATCCTTTGATAAAGGAGGGCTTGCGCTCGTTTGCCCATCGAACGCAGAAATCGAGTCACTCGCAAAGATAAATACACAGATATAGGAGTGCTTTGCGGGTGCAAGTAAAGTGTACTCCTTTCATATATGAAATGGTCATCGATAAATACCAAAACCGCTTTCAAATTTCAATTTCAGCCAACATGATTTTCAGAATCCAGAAATATCTTCAATGGCTTCTATGCTAAGCCGTAAGATATAGAAATGGGAAATATTTTTGAAACATTTTCGCGGAAGTAAAAGCAGCTCCACAAAAGAGTTATTTAAAACTGTGATGTAATATATGGCGCGTGAGAATTCCGGAAACTAATGCGGAAAATTCGAAAGTTAATAGTGTAGAAAAAAATCAGAGAAACGACTCTCACTGCGAATGTGGAACAATCAGAGGGTAGAACAACTGTGTAAAGTTCAACCAGATCGTGCTCGGTACAGATCAAGCGCCTCCATTTAACTGTTACGAATTAACAGACCGTATCGACGGAAATTCTTTCACATGGACTGAATGGTTAACGTTATATGACCTTAGAGTTCAAAAACTTCGATCACTCAATATCTTTTGTATTTACCTTCCGCAGTATATCCACCCTATTTCCCAGATAACCAAGGTTTACATACCTGCAACAGAAAAAAGATATATTTATAGATTTTATTCAATAAATACAATGTTTTACATAATGAATGTTAAATTTTCTTTCAATTTCGAATGGAATACTATTTCTTGACAGAAAAAAACATCTACTAGAAAAGTAATAGTACATCATTCTCAGTTAATAAAAGCATCTAGATTATCCCTCTTCAAGAAGATGTGAGGACATTAGCAACGAGGATCTCATTCATGCTTTCAAGTACGTACTCTGCTCACTGGAGTAAAAATACTTTCTACGATATCCACTCGACTTTACACATAATGCAGCCGGTTCCAGAAGAGGCAGTCGCGCGATGCATGCGAGACTGAACAAACACATCATTTTTCATATAGCGCACTCAACATACCCCTGCGAACGTGAGATTTTATTCCACAAGAATAATAATTCCTATTTATCATTCATATGAAAAATAAAGCTTGATTTTTTCCCCGCTATGATATGCTCCATCTGCATTCTATATTCAAAATCGTTTACCGATCCAAAACAAATATTATCACTTTCTCTATAAAAAATTTCCCCTAAGTCTCAGTTAATGATCCAAACATTGTATTCTATTTTAGAGAGCTATAAATAATCTCTAATCTACGTTACCAGCAATACAGTTTTTAAATATAAGGACTGGATTCCATTTGCTATTTAAAGAATCCTAAAACAATTTCATCCACCAACCCCTTTTGGTCCAATAGGACCAAAATCAATCCTTATTCATAAAAAATCCCCCAACTTTCAGACCTAGAATTTTATTGTTTCAAATGATTTTATTTAATGTCCAAAGAAGTAAAAAAAATCATCCACCAATCCCTCTAGGATTGCCCCCAAAGTCAACCCCTAAGCATAAAAAATCCCCCAACTTTCAGACCTAAATTTCATTGTTTTTATTTTTTGTTTCATTTAACGCCCCAAGCAATCCAAAAAAAGTTATACCCATGAACTCCTCTAGGATCACAAAACATTAAAAATCCCCAAACTCAACCCAATTCAAAAAAGTTTAATCGACCTCAATAATTAGGTTAATAATAATAATAATAATAATAATAATTTGTGTTTGTGATCTCTAGAACCACCATACTCTCTAAATCTGAATCAGTGAAAAGTCACTGATAATCAGTGAAAATTTACTGATTCATTTAGTGAACAAAAGTCACTGATTGAATCAGTACAAAGGAATAATGTGGACCGATAGTTGGCAGCACTTGTACACCTTTTTTGAATTCAAAATTTCCACAATTACTGAAATTATAGATTGAAATTGGAACTTGATTTCCAAAAATTATATTTTATTGAAATTTGTAAAGGTTATATAGGTTCACTAATTAAATTAGTAAGAACTCACTGATTCAAATTTAGAGAGTAAACTGAACTTTCATTGAGATATATATATATATATATATATATATATATAT
>UCOH01000090.1:0-31347 GCA_900474275.1 Synergus japonicus
ATTATATATAATTATATATTATATAACTTTTATAGTTTATTTAACAAATTTTAGGAACTATCCTAGGATTTCGAGAGATTATATGAATAATTTCCAGGTATTCTTTGAGATTCTCTAGGTTTCTAATAATTTCAAGACATTTAAAAAATTTCCAGGCACTCTTTTGACATTCTTTGATATTCTTTGGATTTATAATGATTTCAAGAGATTTTTTTCAATAATTTAAAAATATTTTAAGACCTTTCTAGGAATTTAAATTTATTATAAGAGATTTGTATAATATATAAAAGTTTTTGTAGCATTTTTATTGGATTTCATTAAATTTTAAGAGATTTTTAAGGAAATTTAGGGAAATCAAAGAATTTTAAAGTTCCTTGAGAAATTTTAAAGGATTTTAAAAAGCTTATAAAAATTTGAAGTAATTTTGATTTTTCAAAGTAATTTTAAGGGACTTTAATGTTCCTCATGGAATTTTAAAGGATTTCAAGAGATTTTTATGATTTTTTTAAGATTTTGTGAAATTTTAGACAATTTTGAAAAGTTTTCAAAAAATATTTAAATATTTTTACGTATTTTAAGGTATTTTAAAGTTTTTCGTGGAATTATAAAAGATTTTAAGAAACTTGGAAGACATTTAAGAAATTTTAAGGGATTATAAATATTCTCGTGGAATTTAAAAGGATTTTAAAAAGTTTGTAAGAATTTTACAAATTTTGATTATTTTAAAGTGATTTTAAAGAATTTAAGTGTTCCTCGTGGAATTTTAAAGGTTTCTGTCAGGGAAATTTCTCTGAAAGTCAGGGAAAAGTCAAGGAAATTGAAAAATTGAATCTTGTGGCCACACCCTGCAAAAATGAGTAAAAAAACTCTCGCAATGACCAATTCAATTCAATTTATATAGTTTCATACACAAAAAAGAAACATTTAGTGGTTTCAAGAATAAACAATTTAAAATAAAGCTTAAAAATTTCCCACTTCTTTTGTCAAGAGAGATATCTAGAAATATAAAATGTATCTCCAAATACTGAAAAGAGCGACTTGCCTTAATTTGCATACGAAAGAGTACGATACCGATTACAAGAGAAAGCCCGGCGTAAATAAGAAGACAAGGTCTTATTTCGCGGCTCGTGGAAAGGAAAGAGGTTGAGTGCAGGGGTAGAATACAGACGAGAGAGCTAGGGGTGCATTTATATTAGCCCTTGAATTTTGAGGAAGGGTAAGGATAAACAGAGAAGCATTACAGAGTCGAAGGAACATCAGCTACGAGTCCATTATTGTCGATACCGGACATTTTTTCTTCTTCCCTTTATTCTCCATACCTTCCACCTTCCCATGCTTCCACTATTCTTTTCATCTTTATCCGCTTTAGCTTTAGTTTCTTCCTTTATGTCCTTCCTATCGACTTTGTCTTTGTACCGAGAGCTGGACCCTATCTTTCCAGCTGGACGAGCGCTATAAACGAGCATCTTTATTGACTTGATTAGGAACAAACACGAGCCGGCAGTTTCCGATCTTGGTTACGAGTAAAAACAGGTGCGGTTGCATTATGTCTCCGCAAACTGGAGACATTCGGTGCACATTGAATTTAAAATAAAGTGACGGAGGTATAAGTGATAAGAAGAACATTTCTCTTTTATATGCTTTTCTTTCAAGAGTTTTTGCTTCTTAGATTTTATGGGAGATAATGGTGATGAAATTATATGTTGAGATTCAGTTTAAAGAGTGTCGTATGCTCTAGTTTTAGCTTATCATTTGAGGAACAGGTAAATTAGGGTCATTACATATTTGCTTCAGTTTTTTAAAGCATAATGTGGAACTGATAAATTATAGAAATGAAGGGGACAAAAGTTGGGGAATCAGGAAGATCCTCGTGAAGTGGACCCCTCGTTATAAATTCTCCCCTGGTCAAAAGCTTTCGAGTTTTCGGACTTGCGAAAGGCGTGGAGATCCTTTCAACTAGTCTCTTACAGTGCATCGCACGCCTCTGCCTTTACGCTTCAACGCCGCTCTTATAAATTCATATAATTCGCCCAGAGTCGGGCAAGAGGATTTCCAAACGGCTCTGGAATACAAGGAAACTTTCGTCTGATGGTATAAATAACAAAGAAAGGCGAATAAATCGAAATTAGTCAAATCTAAAGTGTATTCAGACTTAGAGAGTAGTTTGAACACAAGACTGCGTCCTTTCCTTGATTCTTCGCACCACCGTAGAATTTTTATCGAAGCGAAACTTCAGTTTTTGCGGTTGTATTTATTTTTCTGTGACGTGCACTTGAGAAAAGGCGATCAATTTGTAAGGAAGCAAAATTGAGCGGATCAAAGGTAAAAAGCGTATCAATTCTTGGAATAGAAGGATTGTTATTGATCTTCGATCCGCACGATCACGTCCGATGGAATTTGCAGGACGGCTGCATAGAATCATTCTCTTCATTGGCACTGAGTCTGAAGATAATCGATCTACCGATAACTTGGATCGATTCAATTTCCGGAAGAAGCAGCCCTTATTTATCCCCACCTTCAGTTGGCCGGTTTCTTAACCTCCCCCAACGTTCCACGCTTTAGATAATGGGGCGAGATCGAGCCGCATTCTCTAGCTTCGTTTTCCTCAGCCACTCCCTTCTGACGTCGACTAATTGAAAAACTTTCCCGAACGAATAACGTGTTCAACGACATTGACGGGAAAAGAAAGATGGAAGAAGAGAGACGGGAAAAAGGAAAGGGTGAAGAACCCGAAGGACTTCCGGTTGTCTTACACAATGGAATGCTTTAAAAATCCGTTCAGTTCAAGAGAGAACACTTTTTTTTTAGAAATAATTATCAATTATTTTTATCTCCTCACCTTTTCTTTTGAAATATAATGTTCAATGCAGCTATTGAACCGTGCTGAAATTTTGTTATGTGCTAAGTTCATGTTCCTTTGGTCTTAATTTTCGATCCTTTGAAACATTAATAACAGTCATTTTGGTTAGTCACTATACATATATGTCTAAAGAGTGCCTAAGGCGACTGTATGCAGTATGAGCCAGAATGACCGTAATAATTATATACACATGCCTCAATTAATTTACTAAGACCAGAATATTAATTATACTCATCAGTGGTCGATTAATTATGTTTCGCTTCAAACCTCAGAGGCACTACACGTGTTTGCAAGATCGTATGAGTTTGCCAATTTCCCTTATGAAACTACAAAGTTTACTCCAACACAGCTTAAAAAGTTTTTCCATCTATGAAGGCATATCCTCAACAATTGTTAATTAATTCATTAAGGTTATGGTTACATATATTCTAATCTAAGATAATTAAAGTTCTTCCTTTTAACAGTATATTATTATTAACAATTACTACTAGTATTAAATACGTTTCTGGTAGAACTATTCACACTTTTGGTACACTTTTTGAAAGATTTCGTAACTTGTAATTGGTTTTTGAAATTTTATGTTTTTTTTTTATATTTAACAAGTATTCGCACGCCAATAATTATATCTTTCTTCCTGGACGCAGCTATTTGCCGGGACCGCCTGTTTATTCAAGTCTCACAGCAAGGTTTGTTTCTCATCTCATCTGTTTTCACTTTCTTAACAAATTTTTCTCTTGATTTCTCGTCTTTGATGTGTTCTCGCATGCAGATAGTTTAAAATTTCTTTCTGTTTAGTAGATTAGTTTTCCTAATTCTAGTTGAATGTCTTTTATGTTGAATGTTTCTTATTTGTCTCTTTCCTGTATGTTTTTGCTCATTTGAAACAACTCATGTACAAAAACTCTAGAGATTAAATAATGTAATCAACTTCATTTAATTGGCGTTTTTGTGAAATTCAAAATTAATGCTCAGATGGCAGAAACGAGAAATGACAAGCAGCTTATGCTGGTTGTAAGTGTTGTTCGTTGTAATTATTTCGCTGATCCCAAGACACAAGCTCTTTCTCATCCCCATGCTTTCATCCTTTCATGCTTTTTGCCTCCACCCCTTAGTTTCATTGTCTGTTTCCAGCCTACTTTGTATACGACGAAACTCGATATTGTCGACACTACGTAATTTCTCAGTCTCTCGACGTCTTCTTGTATCAACGTCGCGGCGCTCTGTCGTGAAGCAATCCTGGATTTCCTGCTTTCTCAACCCCGAAGTCACTTCCCCACCCTTTCCATTTCCACCCTCCTTAGTGCCATAATGCAATTCTCCGGTTTGTCTTCGACGATTGTCCTGTGTAACCTGTAACCAGCATCGCATTTCACGAGAAGCTTTTTACAACCTCTGCATTATGCAAGATGTAGTTTTATTTCCGGAATTCATTCCCAGTTTCACCCTTTTTCCCTACCTCCTTAATTCTCCTTTTATTCACAAAAATTCATCTTCCTATTCGTAAATGAAAACTGAATTAGTTGTAAATTTTGTTATTAGGAAGTCTTTATTCTATTAGGAAGTCTTTTTTCCTAAATAATAGAATAATTGCAATTGCAATTGGTTTCAAGTTGGAGTTGGACTCCTCGCTTTGCCTAATTGGACACATTTGTTTGCGGCGCGATAATAATTGCGTTAACGCATTAACTGCATCTGCAGGTTGCTCGCTCCTGCTGTTACTGTTTCTGTAGTCATTTAATCTCGATATTTCGTCTCTAATTGCCAGTCCCGGAGGGCTATTGTCACTTGCTTCCTCCTTTTATAAGCAAACTTTATTCTTGAAAAAAGTATTCACTGAGTGGGTCCTCTTTAGTTGAATGTGTCTTGAAAGTTGTAAAACTTAATTAAAATTTATTTTTTATGCAAAATGTGATGAAGATAACTGCAATTTCAGTACAATTAACTTCTGCATTATTTTTCGGTCACTGATCTCTAAAAGTTGATTCTGATACTTAAGGATTCGTTCTAAAATTGTCATAGGCATTTTAATAATATGAGATCTTCATGAAGAAGAACTGCAGTTCTTTAATTAAATTTCGCAATTTTTGAAACAATTTCCATACATGATTTAATCTCTGAATATTTTTGATATTCTCTGCTTCCTGGAATCCGTTACTCTCAATCAAAGCTTACATCTCATCAATACTTTCACTGCATATGTGTGAAGAATATCAGATTCCACTTCATAAGTTCACCCACAAACAGTTACGTTAACGGTTACACTTGAAGCACAATTTATGTGATTATCTCTCGAAATTGATTCGAATCCTTTCCACCTTCTGCTCATGGAACAATCTATAATCTCGTTTTATTCAAGTTCTTTTATTTATTCTTTCTTTTATTTATTCTCTCTTATTTATTCTCTTCTTCATTCTCAATGTTAGAACTTGCTGTAGGGCATTTGAAGCATTATATGGAGAATAGGCGAGTGGAATTTGCACTTATACAATTACTTTTGCGTTTTCATATGTATACGACCCGAAATTAATAGGTCGTGTTGCCCTTGTCTTTCCATCTCTCTTGCTCATCTCGGATTTTATTTGCCGGCTCTTCGCTCTTCAACGAGCTCTAATTAGTGACGTCAGCGTGTCGACAGGTCAATCTACGATATTTTGAGAGAAACCAGAGACACTCTTTCAGTTCTTCATGACCCGCGGTTTACGACGTTTAGCCGTCAGGACGCCTTCGTCCCATTCGCGAAGTTTGTTCCTTAAGTATGTGCATCGTTAACATAAATTTTGTGCTGGAATCTTGATAATGAATTTTGTTGTAACTTCGTCTGGAATTAATTATTTTTCAAGAATAAGAATGAGTCAGATTTTTCATTTTCCACACGAAAAACTGGATTTTTTTAGTACAAATAACCGAATTTTTCCTATATGAATAGAGACACTGACATTTTTTTAATATGTCAAAATTCATTCATTTTGAACTGTTTTCAAATTCAATTCAAGTCGGTCTGCTTGCGAAACTAATTTACGACGTAGCTACTAAATGTATTCGAGATTTAAATGTAATTTTCTGTTGGCGAGTAGCTCGTTACAGGTAACAAAGTTTCTGAATCCATTTCTACTATCAGTAAGTTTTGTTGTAATTCACTTCCAAGTTTCCAGTAACTAGAGACTTTAATTCTCGACATGCTAAAGTTACCTCCTATACTAAGAAGTGGGTGTATTAAAAATACATGACCCTAGAAAAGTTAAAATTTGAAAGTAGGGACAATTCTCAATAATACTTTAAATAATTCTTAATATTCTGAATACTCAGTTTAGTTGATTAGCTTCGAAATATCTGAAGATATTTTCGTACATTCTAATAAGTTTAAATAAAGATAAAGTGATTGGAGAATTTATTGATGTTTCGTGTGCAAATAAGCAATAAATGAAAAGGTCGGAGTTGAACTTGGGGCAAAGAGTGAAATCGACTTTGATCAAGATGGATATCATTCGGGGTTACGTGAGTGTCATTCTCGTTCAAGTACAATGAATCTGGAATGTGAACTTCTCTATCTGTAATTTACATTGTATTCTATTTGTCTGATGAACTTCGAATCAAGAGTACAAAAAGCCAATCTTAATCTCTAGTATGAATATATTGCACCCCATATTTTGGATGAAAACATTTCACTTTAAGATGAAAAATATGCTTTTTGCATTTATTATCTACTTTTGCATGTTGTCCCTGAAGCATGTTATGCTCTCAATTCATATAAATTCTTCCGAAAATGGATCTTTCGAAAGCTAATTATTATTTTATCTTTTGATTTTAGCTCGGTGATGCCATGTTTGTTGAGCTGCCTCGTATTCGACTTGACGGGGGTGCTCGAGCTTTCCGTCAGCATTGGGGTTACGAAACCCGACCTTTGGCTCCTCCACCACCTTTGATAGAAGAAGATGAAGCCTCGATCGAACCGGAAACTGTCAGCCTTCGCGAAGCCAACACCGCATCTCCAATAGGTAAGTTTTTACAGAAAATCGTTCTCCATTTTCGCAATATCTGATTTTATCTGCATATGAGTATATTTATCCAAAAGTGGAAAATCTTTTCCAGAAAATCTACAATTTTCTATATTATATAAAATACGATTTACGTATTTTACATACTCATACACAGATTTATTTCAGCTCTTTTTTAAAGCCACTAAAAATCGAATTGGCCTTTGCCAATCATTTATGCTTATAATTTTTAAAACTTTTGTCTTAAAATATCATAATTAGTAAATATCAATTCAGTAATATCATTTTAGCTTCGAAAAGAATCCTATCATAAAAAACGGCCTGTATTAACTGGAAGTCTCGATTTGAGTTTATACTTTTAAAAATATGAAAGGAGTTAAAATTATATATATATATAGGTAAATAGAAATCCAACCAATAGGCGAAACCAGAATACTGGCTTCGTCTGTTGTGACTCACTTTGATACTTCGAGTTTACAGAAGCAGTTTCGATTTAATCGCAACTTGTCTTTTATGATAGAATTTTACACCCTATGGAAGTGTTGGTTTTAACATGCACTTTAATTTACGAAATTCTCACGGCAGCTTTTTATAATTTAACTGAAATAGGTGTTATTATTTTGAAACTTCATGTCACTAACAAAAAGCCAATTGTTAAAATTTGTAGTGGTTTTTGATTCTAAAACCTGATTCTGGGTAATTTGAGACATGGGATAATGAATTATTAATTATTCTTCACGTAACTATATAATAATTTCCATTTTTCATTGAGCTTTGGGCCTAAAATGCAAACTCGGAAAGTTTTCTTGTAGGAATTAATTCCATGAATAATTAAAGCACTAATCATCGTTTTTTCTTCGCTCTTTAATTACGTCGTTCGCTGTCTAAAGAAGTGAATTTCAGAAGAAAGGGAGAATTGCGGGTGACAACTAGACGTTAAATTTAACTCTATTTTAATTGTTAACTGTCGCTGCTGAGGCTGATGTTAACAAAGCAGGGCACTTTCTTAACGAGTAGTTATTGTTTGCATCGGGTCATTTGCCAACCGAGGGTTGTTGTAGCAAAAGAAACTTTCGCGAACCGACAAGAAAGTAGAAAGAAATTGAGAAAGGGAAATGCTGAGGATGAAAGGTTGAAGTTATATTGAAATAATTCGCTCAGAAATGATGTTAATACAAAGGAGCTTTATTCGCGATGTGAATAAGAGAAAATTCAGGAAAATGTATTCTTTGGAAAGAAAAAAGACCAGACGCAATTCATTTCAATATTCAGCTTGCAATTTTATTTAATCCCTCGGATGATAATAGAATCTCCGTTGATGACCGAAATTCAAATGCGAATTATCATTTACTTTATTTTTTAATGACGAAGCAATTTTACAGATATCATTTTAATTCTAGATTGTCATTAAAAAGTTGCAAATAATTGATAATTGGTTTTCATCTTTTTGAAAGAATTTTATAAACTATAAATTAAAGTATTCTATGTTAAAATATTTCAGAGGATCGCACAGTAGTTTTTTTCCTACTTTATTTTTTTTTTAATTATAAATTTTATATTAATAACATCTGAATAGACAGTTTTTATCAGATAAGAATCTTATCTCAATTGAAGACGGTAAAGTTCACCTGCCGTGTTAGTGAGGTAACTAATATCATTAAAGAAATCTGCTTTACCTACATTGTGTTCTCTATATTAACTGAAGGTTTCTACAAAACCGACTAACAGTCATTTTCAGCTTAAGCTAACTGAACTAGATGGAGACTCAAGTCTTAAAATTGAATTGTTTATTTCAAAATGTAAAAATTTGTTTTTCAAATGCTTTTTATAAAAAGGAAATGTATAGAATAGTCTGAAAATTTTAAAAGAATTCATATCATTATTTATGAAAATTTTACAAGTAGTAATTTAAAATTTAACTATTTTATTTTATAAATTAAAAGCGTAAAGTCAAATTTAAGTATTTTCAACTGAAATTTGAATGCATTCAACTTATTTTTTTTTTTTTTTTTAAAGTATCAAGTATGTATGTTCATAATTAAATATTTCTCTATAAAGAGGATTTAAGAAAATTAAAAAATAATGAAAATTTCTACTCTAGAAATAATTATAATATAACTCTTAGTACTCAGTATAATCACTTAGATGGGAGACAAACTAATACTACCTTAATTAATTTGAATAATCAAGCAAAGTCCTTGTCATAAATGTTAATAATGATCAAACAAATGAAGTTTAATCCAATTGTTTTTTATAAAGATAATTCTAATACTAATTTGCTAAAAATATATATTTCTTTACAATAAACATAAATTGTTTTATATTGAATTTCTCTTTTAAATAATATTTTTGTCTTCTAATTTCTTCAAATAAAATCCAGAAGGTTCTTCTAGTTTATCAGGTAGCGAGAAAACTTGAAAAACGATTGAATATATCGAGAATATGATACTCCACTTTCATCCTCTTCGCCCTGAATTCCTTCAACCCTGTCGCTTCTATTATTACTCAAAAATGAGGCGTGGAACCTCTTCTCGCCTGAACAAGCAATCGAGTATTTTACCTTGTTGCAACATAAACGCAACCTAATTCCGCAAGACTGGGAATATGTACTTTGTGTTATGTCCTTTGGATATTCCTTCATATTAGAAATATTCTACATAATATTATTTATATAATAAGCAGGGCACTCTATTTTCGATTATTATGAATGTAGGACATTCTCCTTCTGGAATTTATAGATAAAGATCTTAATAATTTCCTTGGAGGAAGCTACACAGTCTATCAGATTATAATTCTATGTTGTTGAACTTAACGAATGGTAATTTAAAGAAAATAATCTTGCCTTTTTTCAAAATATGCAAATTTTCCACGACTCATCCTTCAACCGAAGAATACTGGTGGTATCAGTTAAAGGATATGGTGCTTAGGTTTATCTGCGAAAGTCAATTATCTCGCTCCACTTTACGCTTCGTTAGAGAGAGGTGACACCTTGGCACTTTTCTTGTCGTCACAGAAGCACATTATACTTGCGATCATGACATTATATCACATTGTTATAATCTTCTATTTGTATACACGTGTCTATACATATTTGGATGGGTATAAATTCTGTGTACCGCAAACTTTGCAAACCTACGCATTTGTAGTTTTTCACGCTAATATGGGTGAGTTGCGGGTACCTCGTGAGGATTTGCATTTTATAAACTAGCATCACCCACTCGAAAATGAAAGTGCCAAGAATAAGCAGCATTCCTCTCTCCTTTATCATCAAATTTTCGATTCATTCAGATTTTATAGGAGATAAAGGCTCTTCTATTTCTTGAAAATCAGCTGAGTAAGGATAAATATTAGCTATTTTAGTAGAAATATTGACTATATCAGTAAAAGCAATGTTTTTCTTTCTAAACGATATTGTGATAACATCTTCGACTTGTTTTTAATCAATTTTTGTTCAAATTGAGACAATGGTCTCGGCAAAAGCTTTTTCTCGTACGGTTATCCCCATTGTTCGAAGAGCCGGATACGCCCTCACCGGAAGAACTCTCCTATCCCGTACGATCTGAAATGTGCGATGCTCCTTAACTACTTCACTTCCTCCTCTTCTCTTCTTACAAACGTGGACCTGAACGTGCAATATCGCACGTTTATATGTTCCCCATACTTAAAACAAATTGGAAATATATCCCCCTGCAATTATAGGAATATCAGAAAATATATCGAATAACAGAATCATTTTGAATTACTAGATTATTTTCTCTGAAAGTAAACTAGTTTTTTGAATAAATCTAATTTTTAAAATAAGTCTAATTTTTTAAATCCGTTAAAGGCTGGTTTAATGAGTTTGGTGACGCGTGTCTGGCAAGTGAAATTGCTTTGAGCGTTTACAGTTCGTAGGGGCGTGATTAAGTGCCACAGCACGAAAAGTGCGTGAAGCGCAATTTCAAGGCCTCACTGCGACGTGCTTAGCTTGACTTCATAAAGACAACCGACCAGGGGACGAAATAATTATTTTCTATATAAACAAAACGAAAGAGAATTCGTAATCTTGCTAATGAAGCTCTAATGATTAAAACATTCATCACCAATAGGTCAATATAAATCATCAATTCGAAATTGTCTTCACTTGGCATGATTTTTTTTAATGGGATCGAATTATTTAATTCAAAAAGCCCGCGATCAGATTAAAGACATGCGTGTTTCAAAAAGAGTTTATTTCTTGAGTACACAACTTCCTGAGTGCGACTACAGCTTGTTATCATAACCGGGAACCACATCCTCCGGCTTAAGAGGCAGCTCTTCGTCATTCACATCGACTGCCAGTCTATCGGTGACGACGATACGATTTACAATATTTTTCCTCATTTGTTTGATTCGTCAATGGTCCGTGAATCAGTAGTTTATTATTATCGTTTTCTCTCTGACCCATGCGCACTGCGTCGATCATTTTTGAAGAAAATAAAGATAGAACGTTGTTATTGAGAATGAAGCTTCCAATAAAATTAGTTGTCTTCTCATCCAGAGTCTGCTCGGCGCCGGATGTGATAAATACATTGTCTCACGATGCGACGGTGCTTTCATATGTAATCGCGAACTGTCATGAAGAATTACTTTACACTCAATTTCTCCTCACTGAAATCGAATTATTGAAGGTATTTCAAGTAGTAGATTGTGAATTTGAGTAACAATGTCAACAACTGAGTGAAGTTTGTGGAGTGATAAAAATGATAAAAACGATTTTCAAATGGAAGTGAAGGTGACAATGAAACACGAAGATTAATGGGTCGAACAAACTTGGCAACGTTAAAAGTCAAACAAGTGATAACGAATGTTGAGTGCGGTATCGGCTGTTTTTTAATTAATTATGCATTCTTCCATCATTTCTGACCTTGAGTGCATATTTCAACAGTTTCTTATTAATATGTTATCTGAATAAATGTTACAGAAGATATAAAACGAAATTTATAAGAAGATTGAAAGGAAGTTGTTTATTCTAGAAAAATATTTTCTTTAGTACTTCGTCTTGATCTTGAATGAAAAGAGGATATCAAAAAAGGTGGTGGAAACTGTGTCGAAGAATTGTATAATAAATCGCGAGTGACATTGATGGTTACACAAAGAAACAATTACCTTGACGACCAATTAGCTTCTAATCACGCTCACGTAATTAATATCTTGTATACTCAAGGACAAGAAGATGAGCCATCGAAGAGTATGGAACTCGATTGTAAGGCGGAAAAAGAAAAAACACTTGGATTCAAGTGGCACGGATAATGAATCCCAAGAGAGTGTTTGTGAGTTTATAAATACTAAAGGTCCCAAAAATTGAAAGATACAGACTTCATTATTTACTTATAGATGCGTCCACTTGGTTTTAGATAATTATTTTTGGCTTCTCGTTTCGATGCGTTTTTACCTTATGAAGCATAACTAACAAAAACTGATGATTCATAACGAACTGCATATCTTTTATTTGTATACAAGCAATTTTATCTATTTTTATATTTTTATCATTAGTTCACAATCAAGTTGTTTTGAAAAAGTACATGAATAATCGAGTAAAATAATAGAAGATAATGTAAGAGTTGAATAATTTTTTATTCAAACATGATTATTTTAATTTTCACATAATTATAATTATGTTAGATACGGTTATTCCAACAGAATTAAACTGCACACTCATTCACAATTTAGATCGATCAAATAGGCTTTAATAATGAATAGTAGGCATTTTTAAAATTGTTTAACACGATATTTATTTAAATGAAGCAAATAGACGAATCTCTGAAAACTTTATTTATACCCATAGATCTAATTTTATGGTAATGAAAAATTCAAAGAAAGAAAATTGAAATTACTATGTTTGAAGAGAACTCCTTGAGAACCTGAATTAACTCGAGAGGATTGAAAGACAAGGAATTGAAATTAAAGGATGAACCTCTGGGAATCAAAAGACAGAAGAAGGTGGAAGTTGACGAGAAAAGACTGGAATTAAAAGTAGAACGGATGATACTTGCGATCCTTTAAGTACCGCAGCGATTTTAATGGAAACGTTCAAAGGTTTAATTAAAAGTCGGTGCCTTTCTTAATTCTAATCCCGAATCGACTCAGCGTCGTATTTCTATTTTCCTGACTCAATTTTTCTTTGAATAGAATGAATCAAAATCTATAAATGGAAAATAACTCATTAAAATGTTGTCACCAGGATTCAAAATTTGATACTTTTGGAGTAAAAGTGAATGTTCTGTGTTCTGTTTCGAAATACAGGGAGTTAAATTAAACTTTTATACATGTGTGGGTTACGGAGGGCCGAGAGCTCGGTTTTCAGAGACATTGCGTTGTAATCGTCTAGAGAGGGCTATCAGGTTCCACAATATCACCACCTTCCCTTTCATGGAGTAGGCACGCATGGGCTCTTCGTACTTTAGTAACACAAGAAGACAATGGTTGCAAATGTGACACGGTACACTCATGGGTAATGTGACCTCCTTTCCTTCTGCGCTTCGATTACCATCGCTTGAATTTATCCCCTGAGATAGACTCTTCCAATTGTAGCTATCCAATTTAGATACATACTCTGACTCTGAGAAGAGAAGTTAGAATTAATTAACTCTGAAATCACTAAATTATTAGCTAAGTTTCATTGATTTGAATTTATTTATGCACTTGCGAATGTATTTGCTTCGAGTAAATTGCAGCCATTATTAGCTGAACAACTCGACGTAATGATCAATGAAAAATATATACCTACATTATGGAACGTCGAAAATGAAAAGACTAATGCTTTATGTATTATCCTCAGTAATATAAGTTATAGTGGGTAGAATATGCACTCTTGTGTCGTTCACCTGACTTTCAAATGCATCATAAATATGAAGTTCCCACCTCGTTCCTCGTGTGTTATCATGCAAAGATAGGCTAGGTCCATCTTGCTCCACCTACGCTCGTATGACTCATCCTTCTTTAACGGTAGGGAAACACGTTTTATCTCGCAGGAAATAGATTTCGCTGCGTCGTCGAACTTTGCTTTGAGGCATCTTCGAATCGCTCGTAAATTTTCCTGATAAGAAAACTTTGCATTCATTCACGTTCCAAGTGAAAAAGATTGTGCAGAAACTAGAGTTTATACCGAATTTACATATCGTTTAGACTTGCGCTTCAAACCTTATATGTTGCATAAATGCATGTGCATAACTTGTGTACTTTCATGTTATTATCCTTTAAAGACGTCATAAAAGTTTGACATATTCTCGTTCACATATATTAACAAAGTTTTGATGTATGTAATGAAAAGTAATCCATTGACATTATTATAAGCTTGTCAAGTTTCCGCATAAAGGGGACATCAGTTAAATGGGCCAAACTGCGAGAAGAGATTGCACAGTGTCAATATATGGCTTGGTGCGATTTGTTGTTTGTGTAGAGACTGTAGAGTGTAGAGACCAGTTTACGAAGCTTGATTGACAATCAAACTGGGGCACGCACATTCGCACCGAACATGTCCTCGTACGATGTGAGAAACGAGATGAATGGACCCGAGAGTTCAGGTCCCTCGTGCGATGATTCGATAGTGTTAGAGATTCTTAGTATTAAAAAAAACTCTCAGACTATAAAGTAGAAAATTACCACTAAATCGCATCTCTCTATCGACACCAAATTTTATTAATATATGCAAGGTATGCGATTATAGTAGAACATAACTGATGAGAAAGTAATTAATAATGGTAATGATAATTGCAGTTCGTTATGATGATCGATATTTACAGTTTTTGATATCATCCCATTTTTCCTTATCCGCGCTTCCTGCCTTTTCTGAGTGGATTTTGATGCGCTTCTTATTGCTTACACAATGCTACAGATCATTCAGTTTAATTTGCATTTGAAAAGCCAATGGAGATAAGGGTTCAATCGAAACTTTCTTTTTCTAATGCCGATGACTAGAATGATCGTGATCACTGCTTTGAGCACTTTTTTCTTAAGTTCTGATCGGTATTAACGAAGCCATTAAACTCTCTAGCCCCCATATTAAGGACCGTGTCCACTTTATCGAGAAAAGGAAATCGCAAGAGGCACACCTGTAACGTCCTAGCTTCCTTAGATGAGATCGACCGTAATCGTCTTCAAGTGGAAAGTAAGTCTTCAAATAATATGAGTGTGACAGCCAAAGAGTTACTATTTATATCTAAACTAAAATCTTAATGGTTTAAGTTATTAATGCTTATATATAATTAATCTTGAGATTAAATGCTCGGATATCGAGAGCCACTTTCGTCAAGTTGGCGTACTGATTTTGTGAGAGCATATTCTGATCGACGAGCCTGTCGACCAAACATTTACGTAAGATCGTTAGCCACCTCGAGCATATAAGTCTGCACTTGACTCGAATAAAAAGCCTTTTTTCGAGACTAAATATAACTAACGTGCCCTCGATCTGCAGCAGCACGTTTAAGTTTACTTTACCGTGACTTATATTCCTAACTTTAAAAAGAGAAATGTTTGTTTTTCGTTAACCAGTAATTGTTTCAAGTTCATGTAATTTCAACTCACGTATTCATGAAACATACAAATATATTCTTTACGGTAATTGATAAATTGATTAATTTACATCAACTTTTATCAAAAGCTTTTCTCTTATGTCTGTTAAAAATCTCTTTTTCTGTTAAAAAGTGTATCTGAACCTAAATTTAAAGTAAACTATAAATAGCTATGAAGGGATTTTCTGCTGTCTATATGATTCACGGTGGAAAAGTAGAATTTCTGTCAAGTAAGATAAAAAGTGACTCAAAGAAACAAAAATGTACAAGTAGTTTTTAGATGGTATCGTGATGATTATTATGGGATAGTGGGACCAATCAGCTTGTCTCTACTTTGATTTTCCCTTTTTCTTCCATATTTTTCTCTTGTCCTTGCATTTTACTCTTTTCGATTGCAGGAAGGAAATGGATTTCCAATGTTTATGCGAAAAGATCGGTCCTTGGATGAGTGCCAAAGATATTTTTATATGCACTTATGTGTATAGCCGCTTCTGCTACCAATTCCAGACCGTAATATCAATATCTTGATTCCCAGACGACTTCTTTGGAATCTAGTATACAAAATTCTTGAATCGGAAAATTCATATAACATTTATTCCCATAAATAATTTTCAAGATAGCATTAAAAATGTAAAAGTTTCTACTTTCTAAAGTGCACATTTTCTAGTTTTTTTATTCATTCTCAAGAACTTCAAAGATCTCGTTTCTTTGTTTGAAATCCACATCCCATTGTTTTTTATTCGCCGAGTAAAGCATGCAATCGCTTTAATTAGTGCGACGATGAAGTAACGCGCTGACGAGTAATTTGTACTCATTTCGCACCTTTTTGGAATAGTGAATAGTGAATTGTTGACTCTTAGATCGTATCATTCGTAAATGCACAGGGAAGTAGACCAGGCGCAAAATTGGTAGGAGTCAGCTGGCTTTCACTCGGATTACGCAAAATTTCTTAACAATTGTTGGGAACCAACAGATGAATCTACAAAAAAGTACGCCATGAGATTTTCCTTGACGTTGAGATCATTTCCTCATTCTTCTTTTGAAATAACATCCTCGAAACACTTCACTGATACAAAATATATGACTCTTAAAAGCTAAAAATAACAATTTTACATCATGGCTTGTATCTCACATTGGGAATTTTGCAAGTGAAATTAACTTGCTTATTCCTTCCATTTGATTGGAAGTGCATTGAACTTTAATCAGCAAAACGATGAGGGTACTTTTTTCTATATGAGGAGTGGTCATGTTTCGGACAAAAATCAAAAGCAAAAACAGCACCCCTGGTGTCGAACGTTTCCCATCTGGAATTATTGCCGGGGAATAAACATCCGCGATAAACAACAATGCAGCTGCCATTCGCCACCAACCGGACTCTGGTTGTTATTTGTTGCTGTCACGAGGGACCGCATTCGGTCCCTTTCGTTATCACGAGGCTGAACATGCAGCCACGATCGATAGTCGCACCTGTATACATTTTACTGTTCAATGGGTATTTCATGAGGGAATCCTTTTTCCATTCAGAAATAAATCAACATAAATTGTACTTAAAATTACCCAACTCGTGTATTTTTGTCGAGCTAAATACGACTGTTGATTCAAAATATCACTCCGATGTTTTTCAAGATACTTTTTTTTAATCAGAAGTTTGTATCTAATCAGAAGTTAGTTTGACAAAACTATCTGAAAGGTACTTGATAAAATGAAATACAGTTATGATAATGTTATACAGTTATAATAATGTAATATAAGTTATCAAATAAAATCAAGAATTTTTGGTATGTGCATTAAAAATTCTAGGAAGTTAGTCTTCCAATCAGATACTTTTAGGATTAATAAGCCAGTTGTAAAATTGTAAATGGTCGTTTCAAGAGGATGCAGTCTCATCGAATCCTCGAAATTGGTTTAATTGACTGAAGTGGCTGCATCCAATTACATATCCTCTTGTACACGAGCTTGTACATTACACTCTTGACTTTCGAGCAAACTTTGATGGAAACACTTCCACCCTTTTACACAAATTCTAGATTTTCAACTCTATAGATAAAATTATTCATATTCTTAAATTATATGATCATATTTCTTGAGTGCAGAAACAATGAAATATTTATCTAAAAAAATTCTAAAAAAATGTAATTTTTCTTTTTACAGGTGAGTCCAAATCCTTATCTTTACCTCGAGGATATCCTGTTGAATCTCTGGTGCAGAAATATGAAGGTAAAATAACTTAAAATGACCTATTATATTTTTTGCCGCTTCTTTTTTTGCGGTACTTTTTTGACAATTATGATTAGCAGGACTAATTGAGGTATTCTCAGTAACAGTAAAGTTTGTATGGGAATTTTAATAGGATACTAACTTAATCGACTATTGAGACAAAGATTCTTAATATAGAAATGATATAGGAATTGACAATTGCAATATTATAGCCACTATGTACACTTCTCGGTTTATGAACCCACAACGCGTTGAACAATACAACTGCCGACATAAATGACGATGATTCATTTTAATGAAGCTTTGTTTGACTCAGAGGCGACATACCAAGTGAAATAGTTTTTTAACATCACCGGATGTAGACGAAATTAAACTTTTTTAAAAAGAAATATTGTTTTTAGCGTGATGGATTAACTGCTTTTTTTCAAGAAGATTTCGTTTAACGTAAATTTTACACGGAGGAAATAAAAATATTTATGAGATTGAGAGTATGTAGTATTTCAAAATATATAATGATCGTGGCTGAAAAGTTATTTTGATTAATCAGAAAAAAGATATCTCGATCTAAAGATAATATTTTTCAAATTCTCACTAATCACCCTTTATATCTCTTCGTAGGAGTCCTCGTGAAATCCTTTGATTTTTTTTTCTCGGAATGAAGGAATGATGTCATAAAAACACAAGGCAGGAAAAAACTCATTACCTATTATTTTTTCTCAGACAGAAATTATTCTCAATTATTCTATAAGTCTTGATTTGGAGATCTAGATTAAATTACACCACTTTCAAGATTGTGCCATTTAATAAAATTTATAAATCTTTTGGATTTAAATTGAAGAGGTTCGAAAATTTTTAAATTGTTGCTCATTCTTATTATATTTGATCTCTTTTATATTAGAAAAACAATTTGGTATTGATAACGTAATCTTATGTAATGACTCCCATTAACCAGATATAATTTTATCGTGATTTTTTTTAAATTTACTTCCCGAGTCATTTCCACCTGCCTTTTTTCTTTCTGATTATTCGATTAATCGAGAATCTTGTTCTGCAAGGGTTGGAGAGACCAGACCGAGGTTGGGTTAGTTATTAATTATTCCAATTAGCGCACATGCGGTCACACTTGCAACTGCAGCTGCTCGCATTCTCGAGGAACGTTGCGTTCTGTATGCGTGAGTTTCCGGTCGCATGCTTATTACGCACGCGCAGAAGACACGCAATGTGTAATTATTCATTTAGAAATACGGTACCTTAACTGCAAAAACGTAAAATAATTAGTTTTACTAGATTTTGAAGCTACTTTAGGAAATAATGAATGCAAATGATATGCGGTGAGGAGTTGCAAAAACCTACAATTCAAATAGAATAAGCATCTGCAGAAGAAAATTATTTTTAGAAGAGATACAGATTTAAATACCTCTTATTATTCAAATGGGAAAGTTTATAATTGCGTTAATAATTCAATGGGTCAAGTACATTTGTACTGTTATAAACAATAGTTTCTTTGATCGGGTAAATAATTTTAGTACCACCACATTGTAGAGGGTATAAAGTTTCTTGATTTGAGCGCAATGGCTTTTCACCCCTTATCATTTTTATTTCCTGGAAATAAGGTCCGATTAACACTCTTCTGTATTTCTCATGAAAATTCTGTAATAGAGTTAGAAGAGCTCTCCAGTTTGAAATGCACAATGATGAGAATCATTAGCAACTTCTTGAATGAGCGAATGGTATGCACTTCAGCATAATTAAGTGACTCCGCGAGAAGTGAACTTTCTTTAAGAATAATATATAGTTCTTTTTTATGTCTTGTCTACTCTTCTCTTATTGTCCGGAAGACATTCCTTCTTTCAAAGATATATAGATTATGTATATATATAGATAATGACATTATCTTTACTTCAGAATTATATTTTATAATTCGTATCAGGGCTTACAACTTTCCGTTTCATTTTAATAACTTTCTAATGCCTAAAGTGCAAAAGCTTCTTAGAAATGACTTTTCTCTTCGATAAAGCACCCATTGGCACGTGAATTTCACGGGTCAATGGAACCTCTCGACCCTGAATATAACTTGCACCAAAAGTGCCAACTTTTGTCCGACCACTCGGTAAAGAATAAGAATTTCTTCGGATTTGAATCATGCTAGAAATAAAAAGGGGCAGTCCACTTTATCTCTTGCATTTTACATCATTCTGCCATTCTATTTGTCCAGTGAGTTATCATTTAAAAAGCAGGGTGGCGACATGTCAGGGAAGTCAGGGAAATATCAGGGACATACGAGTAAAATTGTCAGGGAAAATAGAAATTGAGATTTGTGTTAACAATGTTATTTTTGTCGTATTGCTTATAGGGATTTTATAGTTTATTTAACAAATTTTAGAAATTATCCAAGGATTTCAAAGGATTATAAAGAATTTCCAGGCATTCTTTTGAAATTTTTTGGGTTTCTAATGATTTCAAGAGATTACAAAAGATTTGTAAAATATTGAAAATATTTAGTGGAATTTTAAAGGAATTTATGAAAATTTAAGAGATTTTTTAAGAAAGTTTAGGGAATTCAAAGAATTTTAACGAATTTTAACGAATTTTAAAGATTTGGACAAGATTGTTATGATTTTCTAAATATTTTATGGAATGTTAGGGAATTTTGAAAAGTTTTCAAAAAATTTATAACATTATTACGTATTTTAAAGGATTTTAAGTTTTTCATGGAATTATAAAGGATTTTTGAGAAACTTTTAAGAATTTTAAGACATTTTTATTTGTTTGGAAATGATTTTAAGGGATTTAAATGGTACATTTAAATTATTATTTATAAAAGATTTTGTGAGATTTTTATTTCAAGAGTTTTTTTTTTTAGAGATTTTAATGCACTTCAGAGAATTTTAAAGAATTTCACGAGATTTTTATGATTTGCAAAAATAATTCTAAAGGATTTCATGGAATTATGAATATTATAGTGGAATTTCAAGATATTTCTAGGAATATTTCCAATAATTTTATTGAGATTTTGATGTATTTTAATAATGGATTTTAAAGTTTATAATAATGGAATTTAAAAATATTTTAAAAGATTCTGAAAATATTTTATACAATTATTTAATACTTTTCTATCAGTGAAATTTGTCTGAAAGTCAGGGAAATTATAAAATTGAATCTTGTGGCCACCTTGAAAAGCTTTCTGAATTAAATATTTAACAACTTAACTCTTTGAAATATCAATATTATTGGTTTAATGCTCGATTTTATTGTGTGGCGATGGTGCGAATTGGTGGTTGTAAAGAGTGGTCGTTTCAACGTTGTTATGTCGCACGGAAATTAGCTTTTGGCATCGATCCCAAAGCTATGTGAAAACGGAAGTGGACCACCGCGACAAGGTTGAGAAAGGACCTTAAAACCATTCGCGTTATCGTGATATTTGCCTTTTCAGTGCGCCAGATCGCGAGTATTGTTATACCACCGTATTTATGATGCAGTATGGCTGAAAGCCAGGTTAATGCGCCAAAGTATGTAGCGTCCTCGTACCATACATGCATTCTTCCACGCATATGGGTGCAAGCGAAATTCATTCCGAATCTGGCTTAAAACCTTCTCAGAATTCGAGTCATCAGAAATGACAAACTATTATTCATTCGAGGCAGCTCAAAGTGCATTGCACTCTTTCCGATTTTGTTTTCAATGCAAAAAAACGTGATTGTTTCTTAATCGTTAAAATATTCCTTTCTATAATACAGGTAGGAAATATAATAAATAAATATAATAAAGTAGGAAATATCATGTAAATAATAATAATAATAAATAATAAATAATCATGTAAATTTCATCCAAAAGGATATTTATATGAAAAATTTGGCAGTAAAATAAAATTACACTTTGGGGAAATCACTTACTCTGATAAAAAGCTTCTAAATTCTCTTAGTTTGTAAAATTTTCGAACCAGTAAACACGACCTAGTCCAATTCAAATGACACGAAAACTTTGATGACAAACTGCGTCCTCGATCCGGAAAAAATTTCGTATCTGTTTACTAACAGTTTTCGAAGGCCAGACTAGTTTCGTATTTTACGAGCTCGCGATATTACGTAACTGCAAAATAACAATTATACTCTGAGTTTTTACTGCAAAGCTCATATTTTCTTTTAGCTAGAAATTTACTAGTTATTCGATTTTTTAATGTTTGTGATGACGTAGATTTAAAAAAAATATGTTAAATTCAAAATCTTGGAGTTTCAAAGTATATAATTAATTTCAGTGGTGACGTTTAAATGTATAGATCATTCATAACTCGATAATATTTTGTACGAAGTCGTAAATATTGTTGCTGTCCGGAGCTAATTTTGAAAAGCAGCTGACCTCGTTGAAAATCATAAATGGTGCGAAATGCGGGCAAGGGTGATAACTTTTGAAAATGGCTCTCTTCTTTCGAATAGAATATTAATGGGAAAATTATACGGGTTCTGCAGAAGCACGTCATAATCTCAAAGACAGACTGCCACGATCTATGACTTCTCCGCGGAATAAAAGTGAGAATAGCTGGAATAGAATTAACATGAATGCGGCAAGGTCGGTGGAAATTGAGTGTAATTTCAGAGTGCAATAGAACAACCTCGAACGTTATACAAAAGGGTCGTTTCCTCTTTTGTCAGAGTACAAAATAACGAGGCTTGTTCCACAAAGCAAGGATGTTTCTCTCGCCACTTAACTCTGTTCCTCGAATTATTTCCCTTTCATTATATTCCATCTAATGATCTAGATTAATCTACATATATATATATATATACATTATTATATATTTTGATCTGTATTGAGTGAATTTTATAGTTTAAGAGTATTTTTTAGTGAAAGTTCGACATCTCTTATCGAGAAGGGTCGCAAAAGGAAAGAAATGTTTTCAAGTTTCGGAAACGACATCTTGGAACTCAAAAAACTCCTTTTTTCCTTAAAGTAAAAAGTTTCCTGATGTCTTCTACAAGTGTGAAGACCGAAGTGAAGACTCTAGAGTGTTTGGGGTGAGATAAAGTTTGACGTAAACATATTTTCACATAGTTCGCACTAAAAAGCTCCGTACAATCGCCTGTAGTGAATCGTCAACCGACAGGGAAATCCGGGGCAATTACCAGACCAGGGAATTCTTTTGTTGTTGAAAAAAAATTAGAAGAAAATACAGGAAGGCAGGTTCGGCGGTTCCTCGGTAATTTAATGCATTCCGATTGTTGCAATCGTTTCGCGATTCGATAAACTCGATCATTTTGTAACAGAATCCACTTTCATTGGCATTAATCCTATACGTATAAGAAAATATAATAAAAATGTGCAATCTAGAGAAGAACCCCATGAGAAAAGGTTTAAAAATACGCCATTATATTTCCAAGAGCTAATTTAGTATGACATGTATTATTTCATGCTGAAACAACAGAGACTTGATGAAACGTAAATAAGTCTTTCTTCGCGGATCAGACTAAAAATAGTGAGTTCGCTTATGAGCATAACGATAACCATAAGAGTCAGACCATGTGCACTTTCTTATTCAAATGGTCCATCTGAGGCTTTACTTGTGAATGTGATGAGTCTAAGGGTAGTAACCACTAACCGCAATAACCAGCAAAATTATGACGACGGCTATGGGTAAAATGGTGGTGAATTATGAGAGAGGGAGATAAATTAATGCATTGTAAATATTACACCGCGATTATTACAAGAGCGGATATTATGATTGCAGGTGCTTCGCATCATAAATTCTAGTTTATTGTTCTATTATCGTATTTCGATACAGAAATTTACGAACTGTGAATTCTTCTTTTTGCAAAAATGATTAAAGGCGGATCGATACTTTGATCATTTAAACGTTTGCGTTGACTTTCACGGTACATATATATATATAAATTTATATTAAACTTATATAAAACTTATATTTACATATAGTCAGTAGTCTCACAATTTTCTTTTTTAAAAGCATATTTGCGATACATGTTCTAAATTTCGAGACATCGTAGTGCATTTTGTTAGGCTTGTCACCGAAACAAATTGAAGTGGCAAAAGCAATTAAAAATAAGCCACAATCAATCATATTAGTTTGTTGCTGAACAGAGTGAAAAATCACATCAGGTATCCATGGATACAATTTGTTTAAATATAACTTTTGATCAGGTTGTAATGGTTTAGCATTCTTTCGCAAACTGTCATAAATATGAATACTTTTTCTATCATAATAGGAACAAATCCAATGTCCTATTGCTCCAGCAGAACCGGTGAATAAAATTTGTATATTAGGTCGGCCTCTTTTGCAAACCTTTATACGATTAGGAGCTTGTACATACAAGACATTCTGATAATGATAAATTGGAAATTGTTTATTCATAATATCACCAAATGGATTGATATGATCGTCTTGTAAATAAGTTTTAGGAACTAAAATTGTTTCAATCATCTTACGATAATTATCAGGAATCTTTGAAATATGAGAAGTATCATCTTCATCATCTTCATCATCATTATCGACTACAGTAATAACATCAATTACGTTCTTACTTGTTGTTGAATCTTGAATATTATCACCATTATCATCATCATCGTTTATGGTAATAACGTCAATGACATTTTTCTTTGTTGTTGAATCCTTAATATTATCAACAGCATTACTACGATTACCATCACAAGTATTATCATCATCATCATCATCATCATCGTTTATAATAATAACGTCAATGACGTTTTTCTTTGTTGTTGAATCTTTGATATTTTCAACAGCAGCATGATTGTCTTTTTTCATTTCTTCTGAAACAGTCAAATTGTCAAACTTTCCAGTTAAATTTGACTCACTAGCATGAATTAAAGGTTCAATCTTATCAGCATTGTCAACTTTATCAGCATCAGAAGCATTTTCACGATTGCTATCTATTTGCAATTGACAATCACGCTTCAGATGATTTAATTCTGCAGAAATCGGATCAAAAAGTCTATTACTATTAACAGACGGAGGTACAAAATCACCAATTATGTGAATACCCGTCAATTCTTTTGTCCGACTAAGTGCAACGTAAAGTAATAATTTACTAATACGTTCACCAGCGGTCAAGTCTAAACATATAGTCATAAGTTTGACCTTGTCTCTTATGTATTGTAATGGCTTCAGCAGCAACAATTGGAAATTGTTGTCGAACAACACGATATCCCAATTTATCGGAAACATCCGACAAGAGATATCGTTGTCCCAAAATTGGAATAAGATTAACGTCAATCTAATGCTTAATCATGTCCTCCTTATTTTGCATTTGTGCATTTTGACCAACAATTCTATTGCAGTTGTTGCTTAATGTGAAATCAATCCACAATTTTTCAATTTCATTTGAATTTTCACTATAAGTGATTTTCCTCAATTCGCCATAAGCGCCATTAACCAAACCGTCTTGTACATCAATATTGGTGCTTATCATATTTTTCAGACCAATTTTCAGATATATTTTACACGGTAAACCGGCTGCTTTAGAAGTCTTGAAATCCTTCAATGAATCAAGCTGGATTTGTCTTTCTTTTTCCATCAAATCAGCCAAGATATAATCATGTGCTTCGGCAATTTCCACCTTACAAGAATCGGAATTATTGGTGGTTTCCATCATTTTTTGATTATAAGCATCAACCATATAATTGGTAACATACAATTGAATTGCATGCTGTGGCACTGAGCTGTTATCTTTAAAACATCTTGTTTTAATTAGCTCAATATCATCATTGGTCATTTCATCTTTAGCCAAATGATTTAGTGCCATGATCAATCTCAGATCATTTTTCTGTCGCATAATCTCTGTTAGTTCACAGAATTTGAACTTGTCCCACAAAAACCTGTCAGCGAGCACATTAATGCCACCAAAATTGCGACCTTAGAAAATTGGTATGTCACGAACTGGCGCCAATTGATGAAGATCACCAACAGCCAACACTGATACACCACCAAATGGTTCATTAACACCCATAATTTGTCGAAGTCTGGCATCAACGTTCGATAACATTATTGAACCAACCATCGAAACTTCATCAATTATCAGTAATCGCAAATCACACAATTGTGAATGAATGGTATTAGCTACACGTTTAAATCTGGCATTTGCCGATTACAATTTTGAGCATTAACAATTGGTAATTTAAAGGCTGTATGAAGCGTTACACCACCAATCAGAAAAGCAGATTTACCAGAAGGAGCACACAGCAGTACATGCAATGAATCATCATCAATATGATTAACATCACAATTATTATTGTCGTTATTGTCATTAGTATCAACAATTTTACTTGATTTGCGTTTTGACATGTAGTGATTTTCAACCACTTGATAAATTGCATTTATAACAGTACTCTTACCAACACCAGCAGAGCCACTAAGAAAAATATGAAATGGCAATATATCACTTTCTACGCAAGGTGAAATATGCATGACAATTTCACGTTGTTTAACATTCAATATTTCAATAATCCGTGAAATTTCAGATGTGGACAATTTCTTGGGAACATTATATTTAATAACATTATTACTCTTGTTATTATTAATTAATGAAACATCACTTTCATTGTCAGCTCGTTTTTTGACAGTCTTTTTTCCATCATCCAGAACCGAAACACCGTCAATATCACAATGACTACTATCATTATTCTTATGGTAATCATCATCAACATCTAAATCATCATCATTAACAGTGCAATACCTTAGTTTGTTGTCTAGAATTGTATGACTGTGTTGATTGAATAGAAGTTGACAATCTTGAGCAATAATGTCAGTTTCTTCACAACGCCATGGCATATACAGCATAACCTGTTCTCGATAATAATTAGAAATATCCTGTTTCTTATTATATCTAACGAAATTAATAACCAATGGCTTTTCACGTTTTACCAACTTATCATCACTCTTATTAGCTGAATTATTCTGATTATTAGAATTTACAGGTTTATAAACAGCTACAAAGTCAGCCAAACAAACATCATTGAATGAAGGTGATCGATTTTCATACCTCGTAATACAGTCATCCTTCAAAATGTCGGACGAATCAGGATGTTTAAGTCATGCACGGTTTTCAGCATACGTACGCGCTCATCTTTCGGATTTGTATTAATAAATACACATTTTCGGCTACTTTTCGCAAGTACCAAGGAAAGAATGTGATAGGCAGCCTCTTGTGCTGACATTAAATTCGCATTCAGGAACACATTCGCAAAATTGAGTAATCTCTGTTTAATTTCAAAATTGCGATTTATCTTGAAATCTTCAACAGTTTGACGCAAAAATTTGGACATTCCGCCAACAATTTTAGTCATATAATTGACAATGTATGTAGCACAACCGTATGCATTTACTACAAATTGAATATCCATATTTGATTCAAATGGATTAAGAATATCTATATTATAGCAATTTATTGCTACCTCTGTACTATGTCTTTGTAGAAAAACACGAGTTTGCTTGAGAGAAGATCGTATAGCCATTACATATTCATCTTCAGTCATATCTAATCTCTCTAAAATCGCTGAAAATTCTACCAATTCAGTTGAATTTTTTTCAAAATATTTCATCAACTTTTTAATTGAGAAATAATTTGAAGCCACCTTCAGTTTACTTTCTTTCGGTACATCAAAGCCAAGAGGCTCAAGAATCATAGTACGAGGCATAACAGGAAGCGGATAATCAAATCGACAATTTGATGATTATTGATTATGATTATTGATGATGACAATAAGATGACTCTTAGTATTCTCCTTTTTCAAAGGAATCGTACACGTATGATTGTGCTTGTGTTTTTGAAAAATCATAAAAGGATTATCCTCTACATATCGACAAGTTATAAACTTATCAATAAGTTCAACATCTTTTTCTTGTTTAATCTCGTCACTGTCATTGCTGCTCTCTAAATCGAAAGTATCAGCAAGCCAAAACAAAGTGTGCGCATGAGGAGACCTCTCGCTTGAAAATCTATTCTAAAATAGTAATCAATAACGTAGTTTTCTCCAAATGGACCGCCACCTTTTTTATTCTGCATGTAATTTAACAATGCACGATATTTGTTATCGAAGTAGAGAGCACAAGGAACAGGATCTCGTCTGATATAATCCGTTTTTATACTATCATCCAGATTGAGTGCTTCTTCGATAGTAATTATCCTTTGATTCAAAAGCATCTCTAACATTTTAATTAATTTTGGCCACCATTTTTCGGCGGCAGATATTGTAAGAAAAATGGTTGGTTTTCCAAGTTGATGAATCATGGAAAGCATTTTTTCCTTCTCCTGTTCCAAATAGACAGGTGACATACGTATATCTTTGAAAACATTGTATATATATATTCCCAGGAGGATTCAGAAGTCGTGTGAATTTCGTATGAAAGCATCCACGTGCCATTTCAAGAAATAGTCGTGGGGACCCTCGAGGGTTAGCGAGATCGTGTCGTGACGTCGCCTAACTTCACGCAATGTCGTTCTTGGTATGTAACTGGTACTATCGAGATAGAGAGAGAAGTGTAGCAATAAACAAAACCTCCTCCTCTTTTTCATCCCTCAGGAGATTGGACCCCCTCTGCGTACAGGGTTTCTCCATTCTTTGAATCCACATCATTCAGACACTTTGTTCTGTTCCCCCTATTAGTCTAAAGCTAAATTGAGTAAATCCCTTAATGAGCTATATATCATTCCTAATCTTTCCCCTATATACTTTGTTACTGATTGATTTCTTTATCGAAAAGTAACATAGATTTGAACTACTTGAAATTTGCAGTAGAACAAGTCGATTATTATGGTTATACTTCTTTATTTCACTATTTATATTATTTTTACATTCTCATCAGAGAGAATGTATTAGATTTGTGTAAAATTTGACCCTCCCAGTTTTCATCAAATGTCCACGTTTTGGGACCCCCCGGAACCCGAAAAACATGTTTTTACGAATCTGTCTGTCTGTCTGTCTGTCTGTAGATTTTAGTTTGTTAGCACGATAACTTTCGAAAGAATTGACCGATTGGATTGTCCTTTGGTATACTCTTTTAGTGTCCCAAAATGAAGGTCAAGTTCGTTGGCCAGCCATTTTGGATAAAAATTCAAAAAGTTGGAGCATTTTGAAAATTTTTGAAACCACTTTTTTTTTAATTTAAAAATTCTAATGACGGATGTTCATTGTACTCAAAAAGACGAACAATTTTTCTTAATGACTTTTTTGGATAAAAAGAAAATTGAAAGACTTATATTATTTTGAAAATCCAAAAAAATGAAACAAAACTTGAATTAGAAGCCAAACAACGCACGATATGAAAAAAAGTCAAAAAATGAAAAATCTGTCTTTTTGAACACTCTATAGGATAGGCGCAATAACTTTTTGAATTTCCTTAAAAAATCGAAAATTCAAATTTTGAGCCAAATAACGCGAGATACAGAGAAAATGATAAGATACATAATTATTGGCCTTAAAAAGATCTACAAGTTCCCCTTGAACCATTTTTCAACAGGATGAGTAGCTTTCGTTTTAATCATGAAAAATATTGTTAAACAAAGCCGAGCGCGAAGCGCGAGTGCCCTGATGAGAATGTGCTCCTTAAGGTCGATAGAACCTTAAGTAAATTAGCTTTCGTTTGCATTCCATTCCATTTTGTAGTAATTTAAAAACAAATAGATGCAAACGTCGCGACGCTCACAAGCGTCCCGTAGGGCGCAAGTGTCGCCAAGCGCGCAACACGAAGCGCGACGTGTGTATGAGATTTTTTTGAAAGGAGTTGTCTGAAATTCGAAAGTTCATTTATAAAACTTGGCAAAAAAATGAGTTTCGTTACCTAACTGTGAGATAAATCATTTTTCTATTACAACTGACCGTGTAATTCAGCATTTTTAGTTCCGCCGTCTTGAATCTACAGTTATAAATATGGTCTCCTTTCCAGAGGTTGCATTATAGTTATAAATGTTGAGAGACAGAAAGGAAAATTTATAAAGTGGTTTTAATTAACCTATTAGGAGCTACAATTAATTTTTGCGTTAGATCATTCTCAAGAACAATTAGAAATACTAATAGGACACGGCAGTACATAATATCACCAATTACACAAATTCTTGTTTTTTAAAAGAGTGCGAAAGCCTCCATATCTAAAGACTTCCAATTCAAATTTTGCAAAAGGCCGCATGGATCAATAAAGATTTAAATTCGTCTGTTTATTATATATAGAAATGTATAGAAATATAGAAATATATAGAAATATAGAAATATATAGAGATATATATATATATATATATATATATATATATATTTGAAGATTGGTTTCTTTCATCGTGGGTTGATTACAGGAGAGTCTCGTCGTTAGATCGATTGCACTATTGCAGAGTGGTACAAACTTCGATTGGTCGTGAAGTCGTGATTAAGACAGGCCAGCGAACCTCCACTTTCTCATTCTTGTGCTTTTAATTTTTCCACCTCAACCACTCTTTTTCTCATTCCCAATTCAACTTTTGTTGGAATTTTTATGTCAATTTTTTTATGTAAGCTAAATATTATAAACTGAGATTAAAAATATAGAACTGTGGGGAAAGATTTAAGAGGATAAAGTAATAATGAAGGATTAAAAGGAATAAAATAATTGGAAAGAAGAGTAAAATACTAGGTGATATAATGTATATTTTTGTAAAAAGGGTTTAACTGCACTTATTCAGAACTTTCTCAACTCCTTTCAGACTCTTTTTCAAGAAGGGTTCTTTTCATTTATCCTATTACCCCATATTTCCCAACAATCAAGTTCTGAATATTGCGATACATAATTAATCTGTGTAATTAGTTTTCAAGTTCTAAAGAGCTCAGGCTAACTTTCCAAGGTCTGCCGTGAGATTCTGAGGAAAATTAATTTATGTGGTCTCAAGAGATCGCGACACGTTGATTCTGACGTGCCTCGAAGAAAAGTTATGCTAATTTCTGCATATTTATAAATCTAATTCAAGCTTTCGGTACTTTTCTGCTTTGAAATATTCATTAAAAACTTTTACAGTTTATATTTAATGGACATTGTCTCAAGCAAAATTTCTCTTTCAAATTAAAGGCTTTTCTTCTCACAAAACCTATCATATGTTCATATAAAACTCTTCCACATTTTCCTTTAACATATGCAACAATGTAAATACTTTTTCTTCTACAAACGCGAATGCGTGTTTAAAAAAACGTTTTAGTTTATACTTTAAGGGAACTCTTTTTCATTAAATAGCACAACATGAGAGGATATGTGCTGTAAAAATTTTAAAAGTCGTAACGCTCTACTCGTTCAAATTCAGAGAGTATGCATATATGCAGGTACACTATTATTAAAAATTGTCAATTGTTACAAGCTGTAACAAGCTCTAGAATTTTTTTCTGCATACTAAAGTAAGCATGTCGCTATTTATGTTTCAGAGCACAAGCATTCAAATTTTCGTATCCACTACAAAATAGATTTTCCGTAAGTAAATAAGATAATTCCAATTATTACAGTTAAGCGTAATCATTATTCTAATCTATAATTTAAAAAATTTACAACTATTCAAATCGTAACTGAGAGCTTTAATTGCCGCATTGCAACGAAATTCAATGGACCATGAATACTTATACTACAATTAAAGCAATTTACAAATTTACTGCTTTATATCAAGCTACCCAGTTTGTATTCAAAACAGTTAACAGTTAGTTACTCTAAAATAATTAGCGGTTAAAGACACCCATTCCTTTAATTGGCGGAGCTTGTGGAAATATTTTAAATCCC
>UCOH01000091.1:0-46795 GCA_900474275.1 Synergus japonicus
ATATATATATATATATATATATATATATAAATAATATATAATAATCGAGGGGTTGACGACTCAACACTTGCTGCAGAGAAATCTATATACTGAATTTTCCAGAAATATCTGAAATCTAGAAATTGATCTAGAAATATTTGAATATTTTTAGTAAAAAAGGTTCGAATGCAGAATTATTTAAAATAAAATTGTTCTTTCGTGATGGAAACTTTTAAAAGAAAAATTGCAGGTCTTACTGAAACGGTCGAACAAAAAGGGGATTTCTGGTATCATCATCTTCCAAGCTGCAGAGATTAGGCTAAAAGCGAAAGCAATGAATAAAACGGGGTAAATTACGTTCATTCATCAGTCTTCTATTTTTTCTTGTTTTTTAAAAAGTTTGTTGACCTGTTTCTAAAGACATTTTATGAAGTGGTGAATTTCTTTTCTTGTAGTTTTACAGCTTTTATTTATTTTTAGATTAGATTCTAGGGTATTATTATGAATAATAGGCTGGTCCAACAATAATGTCATAAGCATAAAAGTTTAGAAAATTGAAGATATTTTAGATTCTGGCTGAAATTTAAACTTATACAGAATTTTTTTTTTGAAGGAACAAATAATTTCGAGAGCGCCTTCGTTCGAAATCCACTTTAAGTGAACCTTAAGTTTCAATTACGAAATTCTCTAAATTCTCCGTTTCCATTAGGGCACCAGTAACCGAATCAGGCAAGAGGTAAGTTTACCCTACAATCAATCACTAAAATTTCAGCCAGTTAAAGTGAGAAAACGCAGAAGGATCATTGCTAACAGAAGAAGATGGAAAACATGTGTATTTATAGTGAGAAGGTTCTTACCACCCATAAGAGTCAACAACACCAAAAGTACTTTCTAGGTACAAATGAAAAAAGAATAAAAGCTGTCTTTTTATTCTTTCCTGACATGGACACACATGAGACAGCAGAGTCAGAAGAAAAGAGGGAAACAGTCAAAGACAGATATAAAGAGAAATTTAGAAAAAGACAGCAAAAGTGAAAGGGAGAAAGAAAGACAAGGTAGTCTTCCCAAGGCGTTTAACGAGAAGCTCGTACATAACAAGGGAAGTCGTTATAGATGAAAGCGTACCACTTTGAAATAGTTTCAAAGAATTGTTGCCGCGGCTCACTTTTATCGCGGAGCTTTCTACTTTCTTGTGAAGGAACGCGTTCAGATTAGAAGCGAATGAGAAAATAAGGTTGGTGTAATTTGAAAAAAGGAAGTTACACAGTTTACACACGTACAATTCATAAAATCCCCTTTACTTAGCATCAAACAAAACCCTTTGACTCTCCGAATACAAAAATTTTTCTTTGGATGTTGCTTTTACATCAAAAGCACTTTGTCCATGTGAAATGCTGTGAAATGGATAACTACATTTACAGCAGACTTAAACGATATTCTCGCCACGAGGCTGATATCTTCTCCCTTGTGTACATTAATTTGTCCGCCTGTTGAATGCTATACAAACATGATTAACGGTCAAATCTACTCACCACGAGGTCGATCATTTAAAAACGAAGTACATATGTTAATTATGATATTAAACGATTTTTCTTTCACTCATGTAATTTGTATATAAGAGTATTACATCATTCCAAAGTTTGAATTCATTTTTTATTCAGTACACAATGTGGGCATTCAAGACGTTAAATTTTTCGGATAACTCCTGCCTCCGCCCCTTAACTTTAAATACTTTTAAAAGCCCTCGGCTATTTACTTGCCGTAAATAAAACCAAATTTACTGAGAGAGGTTTACTTACTAGAAGCAGAAGTTCGGAGAACATAAAATCGTAAAGAATAGAAAATAGAAGAAAAAGGATTTCTATAGCAGAAGTTGTTATTTTTCTATTTATGTACATTAAACTTTTTTTATTTGAGGATATCTACTTTGACAAACGTTTTAGAGTTTCAGAAATTACTTAACTTTTCGAAAAATATCTTGTCTAATTTTTAATTTTAACTTTTGAAATCTTCCATTATAGTTCTCCAGAAAAAAAATAGATTTAATGCACTCATAATTTAATTCTCAGTCGTAAACGGTCTTAAACTTCGAAACTAACTTTTCCTTCTAAACCACACGAGTCACTTACTGAAGAGCAATAAAAGCAGATTTGTTGAAAGAGAGGTTTGCTTACTTGAAATCGAACTTTGCAGTAAATAAAATACAAAAGAATCGAAAATAGTCGACGGGCTATTGCTGGAGCAGTAGGTAAGTAGTGTGCCATTCGCATTGATTTTACGTTCTTTTTTTCTTTTGTTCCCTTATTTATTTATTCTTGTTTTCTTTCTTTTTTTTTTGTAGCGCATCTCTGGAGAAGAACTTTTTGCTGAAGAGAGAACTTAACCGTTTCTCAGTAACCGGTTACGCCTGCTTTTTGGAACGAGGAGAAGTCTCTGAGACTCAGTTGTGCAACGGAGGGTGGTTTCTGTTTGAGGAAACTGGTGTAGCGCGCAAATACATCATCCGGGGGACATTGCCACCCCCTTATTTCGCGTCTCACCCTCGAAGTGAGCCAGCCCAACCCGAATAGGTATAGCCTTCTCCTCCAGCAGCTGCACCGGCACGGGCTCAACTTTACCGCTGACACCTCAAGTGTCCAAATAAATAATGCGCCTTATTTGTTATAACCTCGCTGACGACGAAAGCCGAATGTGCCTGTGAACTCGGCACGTCGCGTAAAAGGTGAAGAATAGGGATGAAGAAAAACGAAATAAACAAAGGAGGATGAAAAAAGGCCATACTACTCCGCACACATAGTCGCGACGTAAATGCATGCCGTGGAGGATTAAAAATGGCTTGAAATTATTTGTCAGTTTGAGAAAAAAAATATACTTATTTTTCAACACCCTTTTATAACGTCTTTTTCCTCTCCTTAACCCAATATCTTCAATTCGCTCCCTTTTTTTCCTAAAATTAAACTAAATGTTTCTGTTTTAAAAAAAAACAGGGCTTGTATTAGTGGATTGAAGTTTCAGACGTCTAAATATTTATTAAAATAAAAATAAAAGGAAAAGTTTCCAAAATTTAAAGGTAAAAACTTTAAAGTTCAACCCAGTGTTTGTATTATGAGAAACATTCTTTTGTTAAATAAGTGCCAGAAAACAAATTTAGCTTCTGTTGTCAGAAAAAGTATGTTAACACAATTTTTTGTTTGACTAATCAGCTTTGCGTGTACTTAACAGATCATCCACTAGCACGATAAAATTTAACATGCCAGTATCTCTAATTGTCGCAGTAGAAAGTTTGATAAGCATCACACAGTATTATTTTTCTTCCAGTGACAGAACGTGTGGTTAGTTCTACATTTATGACTTCCGAGATATACATATGCAAATGTCGACGACTTCTATTTCTGTGTTAAAAAAAAAACTAAAATAAGATTGACTGAATAATTCAGTGAAATCTCCCGAAGTCAGTGAATTCAGGTGAATTCATTTTAATTGTATTCAATTTCCTGAAATAATTAATCATTTGAATTCATATAAAGTCTCATAAATTCGAGTAAACAAACAGGAGTTGTAAACTCATCGAGCTTAACTATCCCTTATGTAGTCTTTAAAAAAAAACTCAAATTAGAACAAGTGTAATTAAAACAGTAGAAGTCTATACTTTGATTCAAATGATTTGGCGAACAATGTTCATCGACAATTGCGATGTAGGGGCATGTCAATATTTGAATAAATATCAAAGTCAGCATTGGCTTTAAACATGCAATGTCACAAACTGAACCAAACACCCATGTATGTGGAGATTGTCGAATGGTATTCGTTTTATTGTCCAATAGGTTGGGCTTATGTATTCGATTATTTAGGGAAAGTGTCGTTACAACGGAAACAACGGAGAATTTCGATTTCCGGATTGGTCAGAACAAGTACATAAAGCTATTTTTTATATCCTCAACTGAATTGACCAATTGGAAAAACTCATTTTTTCGAAAAGTAAGTGGTTTTGTATTGAGAGCGTGAAGGATTTTTTATTTCACAATAAACAATGTAAAACTCTTTCGTTTTAAAAAATAGTACTCTAAAAAGTATTCTATCTAGTCAAGCAGAAAGTTCTTGTGGAAAATAAAAATCTCTTAGCCTTCAACTTGAGAGGATTCTGCAAAAATGAGCATCTCCTTCCTTATGGCATATAATATGCTGAAATGCCTTGAAGGTAAAATTTGATTGAAATTATCAAGTTTGAAGCGTAAGAGTTTCGAAGTTAGTAGTACTGCAAACTTTGATATTTAAAGCTTTCAGCATTTCTATTTTGAGCCTTCAAACTTCCTAGCTCACGTGTCCTTATTACATTAAATATTTCATTGCTGATTTAAATATAAATTTCAACATTTTCTTCGTCCATCTCTTAATGTAAATATCTCCAAACAGTATTGCGTATTGCAAGTGCTGAAGATATTTTATACTTCCGTTTCGACTAATTTATGACGGTTGTATGTTAAAATGGTCGAAAGACGTAAGATACTCGAGAGTACAACGTGCGTAATAGCGACAGCGCAGAGAGAACTAGCGAGAAGAGGGAAGAACGTCTGAAGAGCTCCGCAAGAGGGAAGGGTAGAAAAGTTTAAAATTTGAGGCTCAACAGCAATTAAAGTAAAATTATACAAAAGTGCATGCCCGACATGCGCGTCTTGAAAAGAACTCGTTGCAACTGTGACTTGCTAGTCGGTAACCGTGGTATGATGTCTTTCATATTTAAGACCCAACTGGACTGCTTCAAGCAAAAGACGAAATGCTCTGAATTTTAACATCTCAAAGTCCCTCTGAGACTTGAAGCTTGTCGTCGTTTTACTTCTCTAGCTCAAGTTGCCATGAAGTGCGTGAACGAACAGATTCATAGCGATGGCAATACTTTCTCTTGACAACCTCGAATATGGCACCAAGCGCGCAAACTTTTGGACACGTACCTCCAGCATTTTCTAGAACGGCGTCATATTTCAACAACACGTGTGAAATATATCCCTTTATGAAAAAGAAAAACATACCCTCACGTAGAAAATATTTTTGAAACATAAAGTGTGCTTTGCGACTGAAGCATTCATTAATTAGAATGACTTTTGGATTTTAGACATCACTTTCAAGAAATACAAGCAAATCTAATTTATTTCGCCGGCACACATTTTCATCATTTGTTTCTGCAATGTTTAACGAGGAGGATTCTCAATTTCGTAAAAGAAATTGTCAATATGCAATACTAAAGTAAATTGAAAATCAACTACTCTGAATAAAATTGGAAATTCTCTGGAGAGTGCTCTCTATACTGTTTCGAATAGTTTTCTACCGTGTCTACCTTTTCACAGATTCCTGACATTAGAATTTACACATTTTTCCTCCTAAAGATACTTTTTCCCTCTTAGCGCATAAGATTTGCGTAAAATTTGCACGTCCAATTTTTTTCCATCTACTTGTATTCTCTTACTCTAGAATAAAATACCAATTCCTACTTTTCTTTCAATTTACCATTACCGAGAAAAGTCTCGTATTTTGAATAGCGTCGAGTAGAATTTAACTTCACGACAAAAAAAAAACGAATGCTTAAAATGGTTACACCTTAAAATCGCATTTTGTCTTAAGTTTAGCAACTACAATTCGAAATTTACTCATAACGGAAATAAATTGACATTTCTGCATAAGAAAAAGGGTCTAAGCAACTATTTACACTACCATTTTAGAGGAAACGTGTTTGTTTTCTGACACAAGGGGAAAATTGGAGAAGCGAAATGGAGAGGCATCGACGTGATCAGAATAGAGGGGATATTGTTGCGTTTTAGAATCGGAGTTAGGTAGACATTGCTTTTTACAGTAGCTTGCAAAACTCGAATTTCTTTTTCCCTATTTCATAGGATGACGGCTTTTCAGAAAAAGAGCCGGACGAACGATCGGTATGACAGGCGAAAATAAAAATCATAACATATTGGATAGCACAAATACGAGCGATCCTTCATACGAATTCTCACGTTTTATGTCGACATATCACCACCCTCTCCGCCCAACTCAACATTTCATTCGATAGATATCGTTTACATCGCTGAAAGTATATGCGCAACTTACACACTCTAAATTGCACTCATCTACGCTATAGCCTCTCCTTCCTTATTTGAAAAAATATCCACGTTTATCGACCAAATAACACGATATTAAAATCCCATCTACCGTAAATTTTTCATTAGTATGCTATAATTTACTGCACAATAAATAATGGTGGAAAAAGTGCGCGAACAGTTTATTACAAACCCATTTGTTCATGATGGATTGTTCGATTGTATTCTACACAAGTTATAAACTTTGTCGAATTCAAAGTAATAAATATTATTTGGAAAATGTATGGATATTGAGAATATTCATAACTGATCCAATTTGAAAGCTGAATTTACTTTTTTGTTAGAAACAATTATTACTGGGGTAAAGTTATTATTACCACTTTTATTATATTAACTCTTCAATAATCACTTTAATAATTATGTTTAAATTTTAAATGTAGAACTTACGTTTGAATGAAATATTACATTAAAGGAAATATTTAAATAGATTGAGGTACGTTTAGAGCTTGAAATTCGACCCGAGTAAATAGAGAGTTTTTAAAATTGTAGGTGCAAAAATTAAGGATTGCATACGGGAGAGGTTCCACTTTCAGCATATACTCTTGAAAATAATTACACCCGGTTTTCAGCACCACGTCCAAACATATATGCGACGGAAGTTGCCAGTTATACGGTGATTTATGAAGAAACACATTTTGCTTGTATCATAATGCAAGTTTCATATAAACGACCGTTATGAAGGTAATAAAGTTATAAGCATGAAATTGTCAGAAATTGTGTTGTTAGGTTGCTACTATTTATTGCTTCTGTTTCGATTTATTAATTTTACAGACTATTTTATGAACTCCTGTGGATCAAAGTTTTATTTCCACAGTAAAAATGCTCTTTTTAGTCTAAAAGTTTCTTTGTTGGAAGACTTGAAAAAATCTGTTGGTATTCCATGACAGGGAGAGGACAAGTAAATTCCTAAGTTACATATAAAGTTCTGACAGTACTGGTTCCCTGGTGGAATAATGATCATAGGGATCAACCACCGTTTTTCTACACCTCCATCATATTATACATGATTTATATATCTCCCGTGTGAAAATAAACCAAGACCGGGTCAAAGAGAATTTACCGCGGGGGTAGAATAATGTTTCCAAGATTTCCTCTGGGTTCAAAGTTTCTGGATCCGTGAGTTACATATTCCCAGGCTGGACTTTAGTATCACGTTTGATATGAGAAGCTGATACCGCTTGTAAATGAGAACCAAGGTGTTGATGTTGTAGTCTATTTTTCTTGGTTTTTACGTAAGCAAAGGCAGCTGCTATTACCTTAACCCATCGAATACAAAAAAAGACATGGAAATTGTCGACAGGAAATCTGTGTCATGCAGAGATTCAAACCCCCATGTTAAAGAATAGAGATTTATACTATTCCTCGGATCCCGCTAAACTTGTCGAAGGTGATTTACGTAAAGCGGGAATTTACGAAACATCAACGAGAATTGGAAATAAAATCCCTAGAAAAAATAGAATCTGTTTAGATGTAAGAAGATTATATTGCTTAATATGTCTCTAATTCTTAATCGAATTCATAGAAAAGAAAAAAAGTAATTAAAATAAATCTATGCATCCACTTTCATAGTTATACAGGATGTTTCAACGTAGATATCGAGTTTGCAAAGTTTTCAGAGTGACTCTTGACAGGTAAAATAGAGTTTTGAAAGCATGATTGTCAATATCAATTTACTATCAATGGCATTTTATTCCGTAAAGAAATTTTAACGAAAGTAGGATGGCGTTAGGAAAAGAGTCACACGCAAAGTAAGGAAATATTTTTACACGACAATGACGTGTCTGCCATAAAAAAGAATAACTAAACACACAGAAGCGCAGTAACAGGTAAGAAAGAACAACACAAATAACTATGTATGATTTTGTGTCAGGACGAAAAATGGCACCCGGATATTTGTAACGTTTGCGAAGTAGATCCGTCGCATGTGCGTGACTTGATATGTGGGGCGTGTGTGTAAAAACAGTATCATGAAATTCACCCTTGGCATTATCGCCAAGAGTGTAATATAATTTTCTTCTCCACAAATCACCCCGCCTACCATCGATCGGTTACTCTCTCCTCCTGCGGCTATATGGCTACCGCTCCGAGAATCAAGCAGGAAAAGGTTTAAGAAAATCCTACAGGGAGCTTAGTGCCAATCGAAAATGCTGACTGTGGGGCTTTTTGCAAATTGGGTAAAAGCTAGAACTTGTTATTGATTGCTGTCTCAAGAGATATATTTTAATGTTTTGTCGACATCCCTTTAATCAATTTTTTTTCATTTTAAGTTCATTAAAATAGTACATTTTTTAGTCTTTTTAAATTCTTTGAAATATTTTCAAAACGCACTTTTCACAAAAGTATAAAATGCTCAACATAGTAAGAAATACTTTTTTGATAAATAATTGGGGGATTTACAACTCAATTGATTAATTTTACACAAATTTATATATATATAATAATATGCTTAAGGGCATGCTCCACGCTCCGGTGTGAAAATTTTTTTCGGTGTTCACCATGGCCAAAAGCAATGATATATCACTCTCAGAAAAAAATTGCGTTATGACATTTATTTTGAGAAGTAATTTTGAAAAAAAATATTTTATGTCGGTAAATGTTATCGACATAAAATTTGTTAATATAAAATATTACTTTTTTCGTTAAAAGAGAATAAAATATGAAAATTTGTTTGGTATTCTACTCTAATGTACATCTTTCAATTGTGTATGTGATTATATGTATGTTTGAAAGTGTTTGTCCGGATTACAGTTGTCATTATTAACTTTTGGATAATGATTGGTCGGTATATGCTTCTCTAACCATTGTGCACATGCATCCTTCTTTTAGCCTGATAATAGGTGATTGGAATACAAATTTAATTGGAACCACATCTCTCCGAATATGGAAATGCATGACTCTAGCGAAAATTGATGCCTGAATTTAACCAACTATATTGTGCCTGTGGTATAATTATAAAAACAGGCATTTTATTGTGATTGTATTTGCTTAATAAAAAGTTTTGCAAGAACAATACTAAAATATTCACGAACTTTTTTATTTGACAAAACTCTAATTTTTATATCCAATTAAATGTCTTATAGGTCATCCAACTTAACAAGCTTTTATCATTAATTTTTAATTGGAAAATATCACAAAATGTTGTCAGTATTGATGCTGGAAACCTTTGAAATGCGAGGCAATTAAAACAAATATTTTTCAAGAATATGAAAAAGTATAGTACATTCTACGATTTAGGGCATCCAATTACTCTAGAAAAAATGGTTCCAGCTTTAATATAGGTATACTCTTCAAGGCTTTTTAAAAAATAAGCTTTATTATAAACGATCGATTCATGTCAAAAAATATTTTCTTTTCATAGTGTTATCTCTTTACTGCATACAATTAAGATGCATTTTTTACAATCTAGCGAGATTAATATAGACTAAAATTTTTTTAAAAAACCAATTTCTTGAAAACACAAAGTTTAAAAAAAAAAAAGTTTCATATGTAAATATATTTTATGTATGACTCCAACTTTTTTGCAAAACATACTCGGTCGCCCCTGCAGAACAATGTAAAGAAAATTACGCTATCATATAAAAATAATAATATCAAAATCGATAATATTTCGCTAAATGTTGAAGTTTGAATGTCTTGCAATTGGTTCACGATTGCGTTTATGACTTCGGGGATCGCTTCTGAATGTTATTACGAGTTTCTCTATCTCCCTTCATGTTCGAACGGATGAAATTACACTCGATTTACATGTCAGAGCAAGATCATCTTTGACCTTTGCTTCGAACGGGTCAGATCAGAAATAGCTGGGCTCCAGCATGATTCGGTTTCTACACTTTGGGTCATTAGAGTCGATTCACTATGACTTGCAGTTATATTCGCAGTAACAGTTGAAATACGTTGACGTTCTACTAAGACGAAATGTTAATGAGAATTGAAAATGACAGAATTGTCTGATTGAAAGTTATCGTGGCTCAAAGTTCTCAACGCAAACTGTGTCTGACAATATTAAAACTTAACTACTTCATAAAGTTGAAATATAGAACGCATGGGAACATTAAACAATTACTGCAAACTTTCTTGAGTTATTCAGACTAAAATATTCTCTCACCTCTTTTTCTCATCAATCCGTATAATAATAAATAAAACTATGTTTATTGATATGGAACTAGCCTTAAACGAAAAAGAAAAATTAATTTAAATATGCACTTTAAATCTCTGTAGTGAGACAATAAAATATTAATTTCCCTTTACACAAATCACATTCACAACAAATGTGTATATGAGATAAAAATCTCTGATTAGAGATGGAAATCTATTAAGTCAATATCGTAAAAGATTAATTTTGAACGAAATGCGTAAACGTAGAAGAACTATAATAAGCTTCGAGGTTTACGAGAAAGGCTCTGGGAACTCGTTACGCACACTGCCTCCAACTGAATAAAAACCAAAAGTACTTTAAATAGTTGGTTCTTTAACTTCACATTAAAGTCGAACGTTCTTCAGAGAATTAATATTCAACTGAGATGAGACACTTTCTGGAGAAAACATTGTACACTTTCTTTTCACTGAATGCCATGGCAACGTAACGGTTTATGTCCTATAAAAAATACGCATTACTAGAACCATGAAAACGTGTGGAGCGAAGGTATAGTTTATGATTGGAACACTTTTAAAGGAAAGTTTCATTTTGTTACAATTCCGCTACCTTTAGATCATATTAAAAATTTAGTATTAAAACTTAAATTCACAAGAAAGAATTTGAGTGATGTATATATTTTCTCTTTAATTACATACATCAGTAATACTTTCATTTTGATTTCCAACTATCAACTTAAACAGATTGAATTATTGATTAATAAAATGAAGGGGAATTGTAAATCAATGGCAAAAAGTCTTAGCTCGCGATTACTTTGGGAGGTCCTAACGAATGAGTGTCTTACCGTCTTTTTTCTAACGAGGGATTTCACCGCAAATCTTTCTTTTAACAAGGGATTTATTCACCAGTGAACAATACAGTCCAAGTTCATAGCTTATCGATAGGTTTTTTCTAAGAAACTCGTTGAGAAAGTAGAAGAAAAGTGAGTAACGGAAAAACGATCCCAGGGTGGTATGGGAAAATCCCTAACTTTTTTCGGTGACTGAAAGTTCTTTCTGGTAAGGATGGTACTAAACCGGCTGGTATAAACCAAGTTTACTGCAATAAAGTTTCTTTCTAACCATCGAAAGTCCAGAAGCATAGTGCGATAGCTAGTTCGATATTCGACGAGAGAGAAAGAAAATACAGAATCATGAAAAAAAATGAAAGTGACAACCAATAGATATATAGATAACCCTGGAATGAAAAAGAGCGAGAAAGTAAATAAATAAATTCTAATTCATCACTTGTCGACCTGAGATAATTAATCCGATTATGCTTTTTTTCATACCGAGACAGAAATCCATGCATAGACAGAAAATAATTTAAATTTAAATTTAAGTATAAATTTAATTTTATCAAAATTAATTTAATAATTAATTTTAAATTAATGAAATTGCTATACTGTGTAAATCTTGTAGAACTTCCTTCAAAATAAATAAAAAAGGTTGCAAAGTTTAAGTAGATTTCTTACTGCAGTATTATTGGCGCCTTTAAAGTTTTTTCATCTTGCTACTATTTCCAGACGGATCAAGTTTAACAAATTAATGCACTTGCTTCTAAAGGAAAATGGATCTCGAAGGCGTGTGACTTTCTTTACTAGCGGAGTAGAGGCTTCTGTATTGCATACCGTAAAATACTCACTCTCAAGTAACTCACTATGTCTTGACAGTTTTACCGATATAGTTTATTCGATCAATCAAAGTGAGTGATCCTCTTCGAACGAATTCGTTTGGAAGTGAGCATCAAGACTTTAACATTTTCTTAACACATTTAAAAATTCCTCTCCTTTCTAACTTGATAAACTGAATAGATTAATCTAGTTAAAAGTTTTTCGCGACTATGTAATTATTATTAAAACAAGAATAAGACCCGCTACAAGAAGTGAGATTGATAAAAAGTTACGTAATCGACCCCCAGCATCCCGACAAATTTTCTGTGTGTTTTCTACCTTTAAAAAGTGCAGGTGTTGTGCTATATATCTCGAAAATATCGAGGACATGATTATTGTCGAAAACCTGGTTGATTTTTTGGAAATTGCGTGAATATAATGAATTTGAAAACTATCTTCAGATTATTCAGTTTATGAAATTTAAAAGAATTTCATGAGACTTCATGGAGTTTGAAGTAATTTTAAAATGAAACCAGTTTGAAACGACAAAAAATAATGAAATAATATTATGAGTTCTAGCTACCTCTTTTACTTTTATTAACGATCTTTATCATTATTTTCGCGAACCTAAAAAAATATAAGCGCAAAGGTTTACTAAAGAGCCAATTACCAACTGGGTCCACGTGATAGATCCAATTTTCTCCTAATGCCTGAGCCTCAATTTTCTTGGTAATATCCTGTGGGAAAAGTGGAGTAAAATTCATCGCCACTTCGTCTCCTGCCTTTATATTATCCTTGCAGATTTTTTAAGCGTAAAGCAACCCTTGTGGAGTCCTGCAATATCTACAATATCTCTAGTACCCAACTTATGAACACCCAAGGCAAACGTATGAAATTATTATTTTTCGCCCACCGTTTTAATTCCAAGGGTGTATGCGTTCTACGTTAACGTTTTTCTGTTGGAGCATCCATTTCTATGTGAGCTCGTTTAGAATAGCCTCCGGGCAGACAGGGGCTGGTTTTTTTTTATTGCTTACACTGCGTTTTATGCACAGCTATACAAATTTAACTATCAACCATTCTTCCTTTATCGACGCGTCACCGCAGATAAATCGACTCTGCGGTATAAATGGGCATTGTGTGACGCGACGAAAATACCATTCACGAAAGCGCCGATTGAGAAACGAAATACACTCATCTCCCGATCTAGGGCACTCCGATCGAGGGCACTTTTCATACTTGGTTGATTTTACGTCCCCCCGAGCGTCCATAGACAGTCAACACTGAATAGCTCAAGCTATTTTAATCCCATCCAATCGAGGGCACTCGACCCCCGAGCGGTGCCGTCGATCGGGAGATGAGTGTAATCAAAACGAGACTAAAATGAAAGCTTCAAATCTACATAGATTGAGTAAAATGTAAATTTTCTTCAAGTTGCAGGAAAATTTGGTCTCACGGGAATGCGAGGCGTAATTCCTGTTCAAGGGACTCAAATTGTATGTAATATGAGGAACAGGATTTTTAATTAAGCTTCAACGCACTCCAAAAGCCACTAAATGCTTAGAAAAATTCACTAGTACATTTTTCTCAAAAAATTGTTTTCACATATTATTTATCGAAGCAAAATTGGCAATTGTTAAAGCAATTTAATTTTTAATTTGAATTTTTGCAGTTGAACCCATAAAGATCGGAAGACTTTAGTTTTAAACTTTAAACAAAGCATACACTTTTAGTATTGCTATAAAAGATCGAAATCGTTTTTTCTTCGTTTAGTATTTGCAGTCATTCCAATAAGTATAGCTTCTCCATATGTTTATGATACGGCTGTCATGTTTATGCTTAAGCCAATCATCAATATGGTCTTGTCCACCTTTTTATGGTTCAGATAACCGTAAACTAGTATCGCTTACGCTCAGAAAAAATAGTATCGGATCAATGAAATTTACAAAGAAGGGAATTTGTAAATATAATACATTTCACCCATTCTAATATATCATACCGTAAATGGTTTTGAAAGAAGTAGCATTATGTTAATTAAATTAACTATTTAATTGATCAAAGCAATTATTAATTTTAGATTAATATTTCGAAAAATGATTACTTTCATCTCTGAAATGTCAGAGGCAAGTATTCGTTATTATGCCTACGTCTAAATTCATTAAAAATTATAAATTGACATTTTCCTCTCTTTTTTTTTTAAATTTTTTGAAACTAGAACTAATAAAGTTTGTGAAACCAAAGGTGGAGTTACGAGTGGAATGTCGATAATACGAGATGCGGGACAAAGTTTTAGAAGGAAAGGAGGTTGAAGGATAAAATGTGAGTTCCGATGGAGAATTTTCTCTACCAAAGCATGGTATGTCCGGCAAACGTTAAACAACACGAGGTTTTACAGAGTTTTCTTACATCTGGAACATATCGGCTTTACTTTCTTCGATGAAGAAAAAAAAAACGATGTCCATACACAAACCTGACAGAAAAAGAATTTCAATAATTCTTTTCAATTTTTAGGCAAAAGAATATTTCTTTTATTGGACGATTGATTTCCAATTACAAAATTCAAATTCTTGAGAAGTTTCGGAATTTTTGAGTTGATACATTTTGAATGAATCTTATTGATATGTTTAATAATTAACTCTATATTTTTCAAGAGTATAAAAGACAAATTTTCTTGACAATTTACGCAGACATAAGGACGCATTGCTCTTGACACTTTTCCAATATTATTCAAAACTTAGCAAACATCCAACTTTTTAATTATCCTACATGTTGGAGACGAACATTTAAAAATAAAACGTCGCAGATTGAATATCGATTTTATCCTATAACTCTGAGAGATGTGAAGGTGAGAACGATTTTTTGATGGAAGGTTTAAAAGAGAAAAATTACTACCCGTGTTATAAATTCTGTTCGTCGATCTGCGCGTTAGATATTCTGCTGCAAGAAAAGTAATGCAAATTTAATGCAAGTCGAACGTCTGGTTGAATTTTAAGATCTCTGCACGCCAAGTTCTTTTGTATATGCTTTAAAAGTTACATTTTTATGTTTAAAATATCAAATATTTTTACCAATAAAGTCTTCTAAATATATTTCGATGTAAATTATTTGTTTGTTACTAAGAATATAATTGCAATGTATTTCATTGGAATTACTTTAAATTGCATGATTAATTTTAAATTCAGATGTAAATTTTTATACATCTCTTATGATATCTGAGATGTGCATCGTTGCATAATCTACCCTGCTTTGCATATTCTATGGTAGCATATCGTTTTCAAGTATCGTCCCGCATCATCGTGGATGTCATTATCGATCAGCATCGCCTACGAGAGCAGCCAGCAGGTTTTCAACATCGCAAATTGGAACTTCTCATGTCGGGATAAGACGTTTGGCTTCACAAATCCGGAAATATATAAGGAATATACAAGTCGTCAAAAACTCAAAGAAAAAAGATACCAACTATCTTTGAGATTTCAGATAACGATGAGAGTTTCACTCAGCATCATTCTTTGTAATGCGACTTTTGTCGTCAATTCTGCCAATTTCATGTCACCCCAATTGACATAAAAAAGGTTTGCAAAATAAAAAAAATAAAAAACAGCTGGCAAATACATTATTTCGCTATTGACAATATACTTTAAAATAAGGAATGAAATTCTTTATTTTCTGTGCAGTCTTTAAGGCTCTCGTGTAATTGAGGCTATAATAATGAAAAATTCTTTACGATTCCAGAGAGCGAGAAAAGAGAAATTAAAGAAAACTCTAGAACCACTTTTGATTGTTCAAAAAGAACTTAACTCCCATCACCAATCTGATCGTACTACTTCAATGTTATTTTGAACTTTAGATTCCACTTAGATCAATTAACAGAAAGTTTTGAGTTACTTCCCACTAACTATATTATATAGGTGGATAGAACCAATTCTAGCAACTTCTCTCTTTGGTTAGTACTCACAGGTAAAACTAGTTCCAATATCGACACCTAACCAGTTATTTTATTATACTGATTCTATAAAGACAACTGCCTCTTAAAGATCCCTTGAACGAGAGAAAAGAACTTGGATAACACCAAGAAAATATTATCAGAAGCTTGTAACTTTTGGGCATATGAGAAAATATTTGGATTCTTTTGCTGATCAACTTGATTTGCAAGAGAAGAATTTTATATACAAATCGGCAAAAATAATATAAACTGCAGAGCCATTTCATTTTACATTTAACTATTTCTACTTTTTTTTTTATATAATTCAAGACTGGTAATTACTAGAAAATAAGGCAGTGCTGTTTTACCACGTTTCAGATTCAATTAACTGAAGTGAGAGAGTAGAACGAAGAGCTGAAAGACCCCGAGGGCACTCTCACAACCCCACTTTCATTCCATGTCTAAAACGATCGACCCCACGTTTAATTATGCGTTTAGTTCAACTTTACACCTGTTTTATCTCATTTCTTTTAATTTTATATCCTAAACTAAATATTCGATAACTGCGTACACGATAACTTTTGAAAGAATTAGCAGAATGGATTGTGCTTTGGCACATTTTTTTAAGAAATAAAAAGAAAGGACAAGTTCTTTAGCCAGGCATTTTGGACGAAAATTGAAAAAGTTTATAGAGCATTTAAAAATATGTTGAGACCACTTTTTTTTTAAGATTTAAAAATACTGTATGCGGCTATTTTTAGCACCGAAAAAGGCTAATAATTTATCCTTATGTCTTTCTTCGATAAAAAGAAAATTTTCAGACTTATAAAATTTCCCAAATTCAAAAAAACTAACGAAAATGAAAAAATTTTAAGTCAAAAAACGCACGATATCAAAAAAAAGTAAAAAGAAGAAAAACGTTACTTTTTAAAAGCACTACACAAGATTAATACATCAACTTTTTATGCATTAATAAAGTTGATAATCAATACATGTGTACTGATTTACAATAAATTAGTATGTACTTGAATATTTGAAAAAGCGTTGGACAGAATAATCATTACTGAATTTGAAAAAGGCAGATAATGAGTGCAGAGTTTATGCATAATTTATAAACCTTCATCATTAACATAATAACCCTTGAATAAATAAATTAACACTCTGGATATTTTAAAGCACCAATACAATAAGTAGATATAAATTAAGTAATTGAATCACAGACTATATATAAATCAGATGAATAAATAAATAGATAGCATACGAAAATTCTGTATTCTATATGAAGTGAGATTAATACTTTACCAGTTATCATGTAGAGTATGAAATGGCACTAACCTGAAACAGAGAAAATAAGAAATGTTAAAAACTAATATGATATTAGAGTTAGAAAACAATTTAATTTTGAGTGATATTTTGGAAAATATCAAGAGACATGCTGGGTTCGCAATCTTGAAGATTAAGGCATGGAGCTTCAATATATCGGATAAGCGTAGAGACAATGGCTAGATCCCATGAGATTTGTGGTTGAGGACTTGACTGAAACTTGTGTTACAGAAATACGACTTCACAGGGAAACAGCCAAGCAATTATCTTCAGACACTGAGGCGTATACAGACTTACATAGTTATCATTCTCAATTGGGAATGAGTGAATTGAAATTAATTTATACTAATGACGTATTTAATCAGCTGATTGATACACATATTACTAATGAAGAAACTTTAGTTTCAATACCAATTTGTTGATAGAATAGTACATTGTATTAAAAATAGGAGCAACTATTGCTACGTAAGTATGCAACACAAGAATGACTGCGCCGTTGGCATTTTAGAAGCCTCGCTCGTATCCTTGTAATTGTCGACATTTCCCACAAATGGAATATATAGTTAGAGCAACGATAGAACAAGGGTATTTCTGAATTTAGTGTACTCTATAGTCCGAAACTACTGACAGCTGAAAGTTGCTTAAATTTCACACGAAATTCATTGTAAAATGTTTTAAAGGTGAACTTCATAAATGAAGTTAAAGGGATAAGAAGAATTAGTCAAACGAGTTTCTATTATATAGGGGTTTTCAATTACATGGGATTTGCTTTTCAACTTCATCCAAGTACAATATTTCGCTACAGAACGTTCAAATTACACGCCACTGCCAATTCCAAACTTCCGTACTATGAATAATTAATCATTTTCTGCACTGGAAGATTTATGCAAATAAAGATCTGCGAATTGATAGAGGGGTAGAAAATAAAGAACATTGTAATGCAATGGTTACTTCGAAACGAATAAGATTCACAAATTTTGCGAAAAGTTTTATGTAATTATTAATCAAATCAATTAATTATTAACCTGAGTTGTATACTTATGAGGCATGATGATTGATACTAAAAAAGGCGCAAGAATATATTCCTCAAACTTCACTTGATCTAATAAGTGTTCGATAACTTGATTTTCGGCCAAATGAAACTTAAGTTATTTTAAATGAGGGAATATTTATGCGCCTTATACCAAAAGAACAGGTAAAGTTGTTAAAAATATCGATTTTCTTCTCATGGATTGATTTTATTAATAATTATACATATAATCGCTATACTTTTAACTTTTATGAAACTTTAATAAAAGAGTGGTCTAGTGGAGGGCAAAACCACTTTCTGGAGGATTAACCACATCTCTCTTCGCGGAAAGTTTAGGAAAGTATAGGCTATTGTACCTTCCACAAAATAAGATTTATATTCGATAGACCGAATTATTTCTTTTCGTGTGGTTGATTGCACTTCGGTTGCTCACTATAATCATCACCTATATTTCTATCGATTGTCAAAATGAGTATAAAGCTTCAAATCAAAGAACGATTTTTGGGTAATATCAATATTTTAGGTATTTTAAAAAATGACCTCCTCTTTCCTTACATTTTCTATCTGGTCCTGTTAGCATAATAATTTTTCATCGCCCTTTCCCTGCGTCTCTGCCGAGGGGTAGCTCGGAATCTTAACACGATCCTGTTAGTTTGATTTAACTTTGGGGTGAATCCTTAACTAGCATAATCCACGCCATGGCAGAAAAATACTGGCCAATTACTGTGAGAAATATGTCGTATTTTCATCCTTCAAAAAAAGTCGCAAAAAAGCAGACAAAAATAAAAGGCGAACACGTTCTGTTTGCACGGGCAAGACAAACACGGTGGACCAACGGGGATCTGACAGGTGTAATATTTGAACATTATCCTCCCATTTCTGCCTCAACATGAAAGTTTTCTGTGCTTTCCTAATTGGACGAAATTTAATGATGGAAAGTTTACATAACATAATGAATGGCTGCATTGAGGTTCAGATCGAGGAATGCAAAAGGTTCATGCAGTCATTTTATGAAATAAAAAATTATTATATGTAGTTTCATGCTATAATACGGAAGATATTGTTTTGGATTGAATATTATACACTATATTCATTATCCGATTTCCCATAAGTTTATATTCAATAGAAGTTTATTTACGAAAGAAAAGATATATTTTTACTCGTAACATTATTCATATTGTGAATCTGGTTCGGATTTGGTGAATATGTGCAATGTGCAATGTGCAATGTGCAATGCAATCATTTTTAGCCATATGGAATGAAATTCAGCGCCTTTTCATTCTGCGAGAATTCGTCCTACTCTTCCCATAATATCCCCGAACAAACTCGTACAATGGTTCTCTATCTCACTCGTCTCATTCCTCGCCCAGCGAGCGGTCCTCCACCGGATTTTCCCTGCTGAGAATATTGGTGAAACGTGCGACACGGTTTATGCACTCGCTTGTTCCTATCTATTTTCGTATATGATTCAAAAAGTACAATTTTCTACACAAGTTCACAGTACATACTAGAGATCTTTCATTATGGGGTCTTGTTAAAGTAAATTTAGAATACTTTTCCGATATTTTCTATTCTACAATATAATAATCCAGAATATGAGGATGTGCTGAAGAAAGTGAAAAAGATAAAGTAAATATTTAAACTAAATATTTTTCAAGTTGTAAATTTGATTCTATGGCAGGTAATAGTGATGGAGCCGATGGGGGGTGTAGATTCAACAACCATCTCGATTTCATATCATATAACTCTGTGTATATTAATTCATTAATGGAAAACGAACAGTGACAAAGCGAACGGAAAGGATAAGTGATCGAACGGCAACGTGAAATCGATCAGTTATGTAATAAAACTAGAAATAACGCAGACATGGTTCATAAAACATGTCTCATTTCATTTACGTAATGTGTGACACTCGCAAAGTTATATTAATAATATTAATATCTAATTGTAGGTGATGGCAGTCGTATCCATTAAAATATTGTATGTAGCTTATATTTTTCGGAGTGAAAAAATGTTTTAATATGAAAAATAATTCAAGAAATTAAATTAATGTGTCTCAGTTTAAATGAATAAATCCTGCATGTACGGAATTAGCCCTTGTGTCCAAAATCATTTACGAAGTTACACTGTTAGGCACTGGATTAAGAGCACACATAGATCTTGTAAGTGTTGGTAAACTGAGGAGGATGCGTTATTCCCGTAATGTCGGAAACCATTTGCATCACCTACCTAATTACAACTACCATCTCACCCCAGAACACCATTAGTTTACATTAAGTCTTTAAGTAATAGCTAAAATGCATGCAACGCTTGTTACTTATAGATTAAAAGAGTATTAGGGAAATGGTCTTGCCATCTGCGTTACCCTCGTCGTACTTACTTCTTTTACCTCTTTTTCTCAATCTTGTTCGACTCATGTATTTCGCGTGCAAATAATGATAATAATACACGAGATTTTCCTAGTTGCACTTTTCTGTCTTCTAAAAGATCTTTCTTGTAATTTTAAGAATATATATCAAATGAATTCAAAAATATTTGAAAAAATATGAAAAAACTTCAAAATATATTTTAAAGTAGGTATTTTAGCGGATTGCAAAAGATTTAATTACTGGGATTTTTATACTGTAATGTACCTTTTTAAATGATGATCCGAGTTTCTAATCCTCGAATTAAGTCGCACTAATCTTTCACACAATAAAGAAATTCACATCACTTTTTTCACGTTTTACTTATCACTAAAGAGAAAATAGAATTGTCACTATAACGCGATCGCGCAAAATTTTAGATTTGCCTTTTGATTTTGGCTTCCCCAACGAATACTCGGATTGAGAGTCTAGAACGCAACTGAAGGACATAAGTAATAAACTGCGAAGGTTGCAAGTCAAAACAAAATAAAAGCGACCGTGCGGGGGGTAATAAACACAGCTAGACTAATTTCAGATAAACACAACTCATGTGAATAAAAGTAAACAATTCCAAATTACATATTATTTTTCTATTCTCAAATTATTATATTCTCGAAATGTGTCAATTCTTTCCAAAGTTATCATGCTAACAAATTTTACAAAAATATAATTACAGCGTTACTGTCAAACACTCTCAGACTATAATTTGAAAAAAGGGGGAAAAAAGTGATTAATTAGAACGCGAAAAGTTTTACATCAACCTCATAATAGGGGTTTAGCACATAATTAACAATACTGAAATTCATACGACCATGTGAGATGATTAATAATTATCTTAGATAATAGAGTCTGTTTTAGGCACAAATTCCATAGTAATTGCATGCATGATGATTTAATGTAAATCTATCTGGAGGAAATTGGCTTTTGAATAGAGTACTCAGTGCTGTCACGATTTTCCGCATTATTGGTACGCAAGCGAACGAAGGACAGTGTCTGGCGTTAGTCCTATCTACAAACTAATTGTAGCTGACAAGTGACCGACGGATGCACGACGGCGGCTTCGTGGTGACGTGGTCCAGAGCGTGTCAGAATCCTCTGGAGCGCGGTACCGAGTCAGGGGTGGTTCCCGTTCTGGTTAGAAATGAATAATGCAACGCGCATTGCATCAACCGAACCGTTGCATGCTGCAAATCTCATCCTTCGAGCGATACACCGCTCCCACCCTCTGGGACTCTGAACTCATAATGTTTCGATTGGCTATGCTCATCTGTCTCCCTATATCCATATCATACCACACAGATACTTCGATTTTTTAAATCAATCAACTTTTCTACACTGCGAACATTTTTCCATGTTTTAAAGGGGAGCATGTCATCCAAAGAAAACTCGCGTAAATCAAGGGGAATGTATATTAAATAAAACAATATTAAATGCACAAGAGAAATATCAATTGTGCATATCAACATTGCATGACATAACAATTCTGTAGAGAATTTCCAAGTACCAACATATCAGACATCTGATGTACCTACTTCAGTGCCATAGGAGAGCTGGCTGCTCCCAAAGCATAGGCTGCAGCAGAAGGTAACAACTCTCTAGGCCCTGTCAGATCGAAGCAGCAACAAGTACATATGTGACGCAAAATTGGTTTGTCACCATCGTATCGCACAAAAGTGGAGACAAATTTTTGTGCTTCATTTTCAACGATTTTCACGTACTCTCTAATTCAGAATCTAATAAGAATCTAATAAGAGAAAAAATCTGGATATAATGACAGTAGCAATCCACTTTGGAGACATTTTCAGGAAATTTAAGAATTTTCACAAATCTAACGAGCCTCTAATTGCTACTTTTTTTATCGTATAAGTGTCAATGAAACACAGAAGTCGAATAGAAATACCAATTTGACAAACAAAGACAACTTCGAAACCCTGAACCATAATTTCTATTCAAACAAATTAATTGAGATTAATTAAAATATATTTTAAATAGAAGATAATTTATACAATGAGAAATATATATATATATATATATATATATATATATGTATATTGAATTAAATGTGGAGCTAACAACTCGAGACCCTATTTGACGTTATCTATATATACATACATATGCAAGGGAATTCGGCAAATTCTACTACTAAATTGAAGATAAATTCGTCTAAATCTAGATTAATTAAACTACATATGCAGAGTGGATTTACACAGAATTCAATGGAGTTAATTATAATTCGCTAGAGTTTAAATTAAATTATTATTAAAATCGTAAGGAAAATAATTACCTTATCCGATTGGATTTTAATAGTACAATTGTGTATTGCAAAGTAACAAACAGTAAGGGTAAATATAACGGCGTTAGAAGTAACACTTTACTTTCTAACAGTAACGAGGGGTTGATCATCTACATATATTCCCTCATATTCCTACACATTACGAATTCTTCATATTTCTTGTATTCCCAAATATATATTCCAATAAATTCTCTATATGCTCGAACACTAATTTTATAATTACACTATCTGCTTCATGGAATAGTGTTAAAAATAAAAGGTTTATGTTTTTGAAAGAACATTTCATAGAAGTTCTAGGATTTAGGCCGAAAAGAAGAGCTAAAGGAAGTTTCACGACATGAACTTGGATGCATCATGTTCTTTATTCACAATGTCTGTCTGACTTTCCTCGTACTTTTCATTTCCCTGTTGCCGTTTCTTCCATTCCTGCCTCTGTCTTAGAGGCGACACGGGCGTGAAAGATTCTCTTCACGTGAGAAGTCGTCTTGTTTACCTCTTGAAAATTTCATGAAATGGGGGAACATGTTTGGTACTTACACCATTCGGTTAAATATTACATTCGTGTGCGAACGACTGTATCTCAAAACGTAAAATGGGCCTTGGGGAAAACGCGGTTTGGTCGCATTTTGTGCAGCCTACCATGTAGGAGGCATGAAAAATAGCGTCGTCTCTTTCCAGCTTTTGATGAAAGAAGAACAGCAATTCTCATTCAGCGCAATGCTATAAACTCCAAAGTTTTTTTAATGCTCAAACAAAACCCTCGAGTTCTTTTCATAGTTAAGTTTTCATTGAAACTTGATGACTTTTTTTCTATGTCATCAGTAAAAGAAAGACTCATATTTAAAGAGATATACGAATTTAAATGCTCTTGAATTCCATTCAGTGGCAATATAAAAGCTGAATACTTTTCTTGGAAGTTAATTTGCAAAATTTTATATATTTACATTCAACTGACTGCCCCAGATGCAGCTGGATACAAAAAATTGCGAATGCATTTAGCATCTGAGTGAAATTATAAGGAGAGTATAAGAAACCGAATATTTACCGGGGTAAAAAATTAGTGTCAGGATGCAGGACCTGGAAGAAGATCCTCAAGTGTTTTAGAACTAGAATGCGGAAAGAGTAAAGAGGAAAGAGGAAAGGAACTTATGGTGGTAGCTACAAGACTCTTGTGCTTGGCGAGGTTGGTGATAATAAGACACAATATTGTGCCACAACTCAGTCCTCGTCAAACAGCTGTCATCTTACACTTTAATGTTTCCTAGCGTATTACAAAAATATCAAGGTATTTAATTACTCTCTTAACATATCAAAAAAACGTTTCTGTCAATATTGTGTATCTAAACATTTTTCCGGTAAAATGTCTCATATTCATTTTTGTGAAAACGAGATTTAATACATACATTTCTCTTCATATATGTATGTCATGTCAAACCTATTTGAAAAGCGGATCACAGAGAGAAAAAAACATTATAAAATCTGATTTTTCTGTACGAATTCAATAATTCTTTTCACATAAAAAAAATGTTAAATGATTTATTCATGAATTCCTCAGGGATAATTGCAGAAAATCAAATATGATTGGAATCCCCGCTTCAGTCCAATCATGATCCCATTGTCATCGAACTGTTACTTTGTCTGATAAGTTCGTCGAGTTTCTCGAATTCCTAAAGGACGAACAGGGGGTCTTTAAATTGATGCCGGAGCTACGATTCAAGGCGCGAATGAACCACACCCTATCGAAAGTAAATTGTCGCAGAAACTAATTTAAGAGAGGTGGAATTAAACAGGGGCCGCAGGGAAAATCAGACATTACGTATACATTCTTCTCATTTCATACCTTCATTCATTGACTTAGAAAAGAATTTGAGAAACGAAAGTCTATGGGACTGTACTAAGTACCCAGTGTTTATCGTACTGCTCTCGTAAAAGTAGAGATGAGAAAAGTAGAAAACTTATCACGAGGATTTTGCTCTTTTTACGCTGAACTTGTATTTTATGATAACGAACACTAAGCTGGGATTCCAGCCGCAAAAGTAACATTCGTATTATTAGAGTTTACCAGTATGAATTGCACAATTATTTTCGTTTATTATTAAAAGAAAATTTCAGAATTATAGCAACTTATATGATGCTTTTTTATGTCGGATATTAACTTTGTTGCGACTTTAATCAAATTACTTGGAAGAGTTCGTAATTCCTTGGAACTATACCATAAAGCGAAGTTTTTTTTATATTTCTTACCACGAACAGCAGGGTTGAAATTGCATACCCACGTGCTCTGTATTACTCGACACATGGTTCGAATAATTCAGATATATGCATACCGTATGAATTCGTAATTTCATTTTTTCCAAGGATCCATATTTAAATTTCGCATTTTATTCAAAGAGTATAATAAATTATTGTTCTCGGACCTCATTATTCAAATGTGAAATACATTCATTCGTCTGATGTATGTATAGTAACTCACATTTTAGGAATGGTCAATATGCAATTGTGCATTATATAATTCTATAACCAGTCATTAACCACCACATTCCACTCAGTTCAATTTTGATATACATGTATCAAATTTGTCGAACTATATTTACCTATTGTTTTAAATAATTAAATTGAATCGTAAAATACTTTTTGAAAATGTACCTTTTGAAAGCAGATTTCAGATGCAAATTTCTTGGACATTGAAATTTCCTAACTTATTTCCAACACTATATATCTACTATTTGCTCAATTTTAGTTTGATTGGATTTATGTCAGACATTTCTAGTTGGAAACCTTCACAATTATTATCGCCTCACTGGTCTCTCCTGCATTTTGTTATTTTCTAGTTATCGAATGTCAGAAAAAATGAGCATGATACATGATTCGATTAAAAGTTTTGTTTTATTAACAAGTCTGATTAAAGGTGATGAATAATCATTATGATTAAAGTTGTCAACGTTACAAAAACGTCAAACAATTGGAAGAAAATTTAAATTAGAATAAATTTCTACCTCTGATAAATTGCATAAATTGCATTCTGCATCAGAGAGAATGACGAGCAACAAAGCGAAAAAAGATTTTTCGGTCGAAAGCAATTCATGAATTCGCATTTGCACACCGCGCACAAGCAGTCAACTATCACATGTTTTCGCGTGAGTAAACCAAAGATAGAGAATAAATAAATGAATAGTCGAACAAATTCGTATTTTTGATTAACATCAAAGCACATACCTTTGATAAACTTTAGAACTAATTTTGATTTAAAATATCAGATTTACTCAACTTTACTCTTTTTTTATTTATCAGGGTGGCGAATCGTATTTTAATTATATATTCCCGGTTATTTCCCGGTCAAAATGGATGAAGTTACTATGTGAGAGTAAAAATAATTAGATAATGGAAAACGTTCGAACCTAAAGTATAGCAACTGGAAATTTACAAAAGAATTCTTTCAAAGAGGGAGACATCTTTAAGCTTTTTAATACATTACGGGGTTCTTCAACTTTTAAATCGATCAGAACTCCGACTAATATAAAAAAGCAACAAAGTAAAAGAAAGGAAAAAAAGTATCTTTTATTTTTTTCTCTTTTCAGTCTTCATTTTGATCAGTAGAAATTCCTTATTCACTCTTTACAATTTACTATACCAATTATGGTAATAAATGATTTTAGAGAATTACAAAGATGACCTTAACAATTCTAGTTTTCATTGTGAAGACTCGAATTACGAAATTTTCAAGATTAAATACCTAATTTGGATGTATTCCAAAATCACTCTACAGAATCTAATTAACAAATTTAATTAATTAGATGAGTGAAATATTTGTGCAAGCGATATATATATATGGACTAATTTAAATATGCTTTGTTTGGTATATATATATACCGAAAATTACTGAAGTTAAATATTCAAGTTTCAGAGTACGTGACTTGGGAGCCAGTGGTCTACGTGAAGATGGTGTTGCCGGATGCGCGGAAAACGTAATAAGTGCGAGGATGACGACGCTGTGAGTGCGTAACTTCCGGCAAGTTCCGGAGAAGTTAGATTCTTGCTTCACGTTCACTTATTACCCGGTTGTAAGCCAAAACAGATTCTCGCTTGTACACTTGACACGTAGTTGGCAAATCAGGTTTGAGTTATGAGTCAAGAATATCTAACATACGCTTTGCAAACCAGATTTGTGGCACGATTCCCAGCTAGATTTAACGTTCACTTACAATATATTTTTATATCATGACACAATTTCACAAACCGGAAGATTCTTTAAGTAAAATGCCAACTTTGTATTCATATAAGACAATATATTCATGTAAAACAATATCTACATATTCAAACAAAATCTCCACATAGAAAGCCTCGATAACATCTTTTATCGATTCTACACTACACTGCTTTTTTTTTATCTAAAATTATACATTTTAATTATTACTAAGAAAACAAAAAATTAACTGCTTTGTAGCATTTACAGAAAATATGAATCGTCACCATTTTTAAATATATTTTTTTGACAGATATAAAAGTTTGGAACTATAAAAATTGCAGGTTCTAACAATTGATGAAACTAATTTTAACTAGAACGTGTCTGCACTGAAATTTCCCATTTGTCTTCTTTAAAGGTTCTTTGTTATGCCAAAAAAAAAATTGAACACGGCGACAAAATCGCACATCAACGTAGATCGAATGTGAATTGTGAAGTGGTTTTTGTTCAGCATAGAGGATGAGAAACGAAGCTACTGTAGTAGTTCATTCGTACAGATAGCTGTGAAAAATATCTAGACGATAATTTTTCACACCCGGATAGCATGCATTGCGAGATTACATCGTAATTACCATCCATAAAATGTCGGGTAGAAACTAACATCGTTATATATATTGTTATTAGAGCTTAAAAGTTCGCGATAAAATATTTCATTTACCTAATAAGTGCCCTGTTTGTGGGAAATGTTAGCGGAGTAATTTCAAATATTTTTCAACAATCGTTGGAGGTTCTCAATTGTTAGAAAGACGACAGCCAGAGAAGGATATTGAACAAACTAAAAACGACTGGAGTGACTATAGGAAAATGCAGCACTTTAATTGGCAGATGCTGAGATGCAGAACTTTAGTAGAAGTTTGTCAGGGTAGAAATTAAAGAGCAGTTTACTTCGAGCGAGTCTCAACCAACTGACTGCGAATGAATAACGTGAAAGTTTGACCAAGTTGTCAACCATGAAGATTGTGATGGTAATGAGTTACGCATAACTAATTTTAATTATTAAAAAATCAGAAGGAACATCTGACAAAAATATCCGAGTTTCGTCAAGAATGAGTTTTCGAAAATAATCCTAAGAAACATTAAAAATGATAAAAATCTGAAGTAGAAGACATTACTGAAATATTATTTTAACATCTCTCGTCAGTCTTTAAGTTTCAAAGAAAGTCTAAAGTCTAAACTTTACGACTAATTGTAAAGTCAAAGCACGAATGAGATCTACACGACTGCAAGGAAAGCTGCAAGGAATAACTTTTAATATTCGTTCTGGTAAGTCGAGTAAAGCAGGATTTTCTTTGATACACCTTTTTCCGAGGTGAGTTTCGTATGCAAATACGTTCATCTCCGCGACTTTCGAAAGTACGACACTCTCAGTGACTTGCTTGCTGAAAATCTTGAACTTTGAGAAAGCGATATCCACGGATGGATAATGGTCGATTAATATAGGTATCCTATACAGAGTTAAATATTCCTTAAAATTACAAATACAGAAATTTTAATGGGGTCCTGATCTGGAAAACTGCAAAGGACGTGATGGTATTAATGAGATATTACTAACTACTATATCGTTGTCACATAAATGCCTAATTATATTAAAATATTTTTATTGAAAAAAGAAATCCCTTGGAACCTTGAAATAACTTGTACAAGTTAATAATAAAACATGAATGGACATGTGGAAGAAAGAAGGCGTGATAATTTGTCAAGAATTTCATTGAGCAATCGACTAAATGAGTTGCTACTTCATTAACACGAAACGCTTCCGTTTTTATCGCGTCAATAATAGGTACAAACTCGTACGAGTGGTTGATTTTACTCGTGAAATAACACGATCTGATGTGCCAGGAGTTAAATAAAATTCATGATTGCATCCCGACAAAACACGCGAGGGCTGAGCATGCTATCGCATAATGTGCTGTATAGGGCATATACTACTTTGTTTACTGAGATAATAAACCGCCGTTGAAAAATGGTACGTGGTCAAGATAAGGTCAAGCACATCGTCCGCCTGCGGTATTCTCGAAATCAGGACCGTTTTAGTCCCCTTCGGTGGTCAGCAATTACTTAAATTACAATGCTTTTACTTAGTTTTGCGATTAACACAATCCTTTCGTTTATCAAGATAAAAAGATTGAATTGTAAATACCGGTTTATTATCCACCTAATTATGGGCTCAAGAGAAATTTCCATGCGTTACACACCACTCCACTGATCCACTCCAATTTAGTTGTTCATACCCTGCGCGGTTTTGTTTCATCCTCTTGAAGAAAAAAGAAAATTCTATTCAAATAAATGGTTTATTGCAAATCCAATTAATTCGGCTTATCGAATTTTGAAAAACATTTTATTCAGATGAGTGAAGCGCGTTTGGAATTTGAGGTATATTAAATTCTCATTCATTCAAAATTGTACAAATATTGAAGAAACGTTGTTAGGATCTCAACAGTTCGTTCAATATTTGATAATAAAACACGACAGATTTTCACTTTTAATTATCGTTTTGCAATTTATGTACTTGTAGTATAAAAAGTCTGGATATAAAGTTAACCTTATCTCCCTAGTTTAATCTGCAAACCTATTACTCGCTGAAAATAATAGCACTGCATTAACCCAGTTCTAGAAAAACATAATCTTGACATGATGCAGTTTTCATCTACTGCATATTACACATGTACAATTAACCACAATTTGAATTACATATATGTGGTACAGAAAAGTACCTACATCATTATATTTTCTACATTGTACCCACAATGTTCATCGTTATTCCCAGTTTATGACAGCTGTTTGCATACTGTATCTACCATCTCTATGTATAAACTCCTGTATCTATCTAGGTAACTCTGTACAAAAAAAGATTAATCATAACCATTCTTTTAACACTTTTGACTCTTCTATAATTTTCAATCGACGATGTACATGTGTCCGTTGCCTGTTTGACTTAGCGAAGAGTATTACTTGTGCATGACAGCGTTAACATTAGGGTCAGGCATACTAAATCATTGTCACAGTAAATCATCGTAAATGTTTTCAGAAAATTTTTTATAAGCTTCGAGGTGACTCGACGATTGCAGGTTGGTTGAAGATATCAATCAAGGAAGCAACCATTTAAAGCTGACGTGTGGATTTATTTGTAGCGTTCAGATAACTGTGGCAGTAAAGCAATAAATTTTGTTCGTGCAAACGCTTCTTCTAACTAAGGCTTTGGTTGATGGCCGATCGATTGGAATAAATTGCCGCTCCTCCGTTAATGCCACAATTAAAGGAGCGATTGGTAAAAGCCGGCATCATTGCATCTATATGTCCTCATCATTGCCCTCACGCAATCGCCTCTCTACACTATAGTAGACTGCCATCTATTTGTAATTGCCAAAAAAGGTAATTTTTCTTTGTCTAGAGTGGTCTAACCACTTAATATAACTTTCGTTATAAAAGTTAATAATCATAGCAAGATAATTAAAGTTACAGATCACAAAAAAAAGTTTTAGGAGAGAAGATTGTAGATGTAGAGGATACACTGTAGATTGCGCACTGTAAAACTAGAAAGAAACAATTCCTTTGGAAATCGGATAAGTAGAAAAGAGGGAGATAGAAAGGGTCGAAATGACCCAAGTGGCGACCCTGAAAGAATAAAGCCAGAAAAGGGATGCCTTTCACTGGGGCAAATAAAATTTCTCTCCTTCAAGAGTGCTACTATGACTATATATTGCCTTTGGTGGTGCCACACTATTGCCAACCGGCCAACCAGGGACATGGTCTTGGCATGAGTGCTTCGCCTAGTTGTAGTAATCCAAGTTTCAACGACACGTGCATTAAAGTCGTTTGCGAAGACGATGCCTTTCATTCGCGTGCCGATGAAAACCTATCGCAATCATCCAAGTATTAGAGCTCCTTTCGCTCTCGCACTCTCGTCGTCTACGTGCTCCATTCACCCACCAGGAAATCCAAACGATGTAAAATTAGTTTGACATCCTGATCGAAATCTTTGCAAACTGTAAATCATTCGAATCTCTCAACTTGTATAAGCACTTTCAACGAATTTATTATCAAGAATGTTAAGTAGTTTATAGAAAAGTTTTTTTCGATGGTATTGCCATATTTATAAACGCAATTTTATGAGCATAAGTGTTTTTTTAATTCCTTTTGTATTCTATTTCTCTTAAAATCCTCTGAAATTTTCAAAACCCCTTGATTTCTTAAAAATCCTTCTTTTTCTTTTGTCTCGTTCATTTAAATTCCATTTAAAATTCCTCGAAATCTCTCCAAATCACTTAAATTCACTTTATTTTCACTGAATATCTCGAAAATCTAAACAATATTGATAATTTTTATTTTGAAGAGGAAAAATCATGAAAGATTTTTTCCGAGGGTGCCACATAGGTTGAGGCCGGCACCAGCCGGCACTGTAACAAATACTTCTACAAGAATCTGAATAATTCCATTGAAATAAATGCATCAGTCTTTCATCTTCAAACCGTTATTTGCTCTACGGTTTTCAAAAGCTCGATTTTCTCTCCAGGTTATGACCTTTTTTCTACTACATAGCTCCACTGCTAGATAAATCACTACGACGCTTATTAATGAATCTGGAAACTTCAGTCAGTCGCAGGGCGGTATGAAATCGAATAAGAGAACGAGAAAGCGAAGGGAAGTCTCGACAAACGATCAGAGAAAACTGTTTGTGACTGCATCTTTTAAGAAATCGAGTGACATTTTACGAACCATCAATTATTAATAATCTTCCAGCCACTCTGTATATTCATAAAAATACGCTTCAGATCTAAATATATAATTGAGTTTATATTTAAAATAAGATAATTTTATAAACTAATTTTCTACCTAGAAATGAATGTATTTAAAACTTTATGCTCTAGAATTCATAACTCTTATTTTAAGAACTTCTCAAGTTTTTAGAAAACTTTAATACTTAAAAGGGTTTCTGTAAGAATTTCCCCATGGCATTAATATCTTCTAAAATGGCTCTGCGACCTCGAGGGTTCTTAATTGGATTCAAAGATAAAGGGGGTTGTACTATGCAGGAACTACTTGAAATATGGGCCATTATTATGACATCAGAATTTCGGCAAGGTGTCTTCAATTCTAATCCTTACTTTAAAAAAGTGTTGTTGCAAACTTGATTAGCTTTTGAATTGATTTGAGGTTCCCTAATAAAAGTTGAAAGATATATATGTATGTGCATATGGAAATGTAGGACTTTATATGTAAAGTTACCTTTTCTATTAATGCTAGTTTGCTAGACTGGCGCGATATTGAAATTTATTCTTATACCTCGGTATTTCGTGTGTGATTACAATTTTCAACATCATTTCTATGCTCAGCTCAACATTAAAAAGATATGACTAGCTCTTTGAGGACTTTGACAAAAAATATTGGGCTTGCAGTATAAATATTTCGGTGAATCTACGATTTTTCTTTCCACTCGCTCCATTATCATTTTTTAGATGAAGTAAAATTACGAGTGGTAATAATGAAGCGTTATTTTTTCTTTTTCATTCTTTTTTAAGTTGCAATTCTCACGGAGGAAGCTCGTGCTAGGCAAGTATAGCAGCTGCTTCGGTCGTAGGCGATATAGTAAATTGGCCGTGAGCACGCAGTAACGTTACAAATTCGCCAGTCTGATTCATTATGCCTTAATCTGTTCGCAAGATCCTAACATCGTAGTGGCAGAACAGATACAGTCTTTCCACAAAGTAACTTATAAGTCTGGGTTAGCACATGAATATGCAAGAAAGTAGACAATCACACTAAGGTATTATAATTAAAACAGTTATATTATTCATAAAAAAATTTTAATTTATTTAAATTTATCAAACTGTATCTGTTTTTAATATCTGGGGTACTTGGAAAAATCAGCGATTGCTTGAATGTTTTCCTATAAAGTGAAAACGTCACAAAAGTGGGCAGAAGAAAAAAATGAAAGTTCATAAGGGTGCATTAATTGGTATGATGTTGGAATTCCACTTATGATATTCGAATTTTCGGGGGATTTTCAAGATCTAACTAGGAAAATTAATTGTTCAGTTTACAAGCCAACTAATTTGCACACACTTTACTCAAGATTGTGAAGTATAAGGAGATTCCTTCACACAGTGGAGGAAGTTTCAGTCAGTGAGAAAATCAAGTCAGTAGTTCTGTTCTCAATTTCTGCTACCTAACAATCTGGTAACTATTTTAATATTAAATTACACTGAAGCTTGAGTTTCATTTGCATCATTTAATAATTGTGGAATAATGAATGTCTTATGGAAGTTACTTTGAAAAAGGAACTTAGTTACGCAGTTACTTAATGATGAAAATAACTTACTAAATTGCGTTTTCTATAGTATCAGTAAAATAGACTATAGTATATCTTTAAAATAATTAAATAAATTTCGACACTTAAGAGTTGTTTGAGCGCATTTCACTTCTCAATTCATTTGTCTGGAAGATTTAATTAATTAATGGTTCAGTTGTAGAATTGTTTTCTTTGATTTTACAAAACTTCCCTGACACTGTATTTTTAAAAATCTTCTTGAGCATGAGGCGCTCTTTTGTAATATAGAAACGCTCTTAGTTTGGGTTTACGGCAGTATTAGGCATTTTACTACTATTTTAACAAGTTTTTTTTATAGCTTTTTAACAAGCTTCTGAAACCCTCACCTCATTTTTACAAACACTTTCAATTTTATCCGTGTCAAATTCCCGGACAAGTCCCGTATTTTTCCCGCTTATAAATATAAGGTCCTTCTTAAAAAAAATAAAATCATCGTACAGCAATACATGTTTCAGGACTTTCGTAAGATTTCAAATTCTAGAAGAATTTCAAGGAATTTTTAAAGAATTCAAAACAGTTTCAAGATTTTTACAAGCTTGCAAGAAATTTTCAGGGAATTTAAAAAAATCTAAAGAATTTTAATAGATTGAAAATGATTTTTTAAAAACTTGTAATTCCCACACAGTAGGCACTCTGCGATTGTTATTATATTCATTTTATTCCTTTTTCCAGTAAACGTTCTTCCTGCTAGCATATAATATTCCTTCATGTGGAAATTTTCAGCTCACATCGCAAAATATCTTTTCTTTTCAGAGACAATACTCTATATTTGAAGTACGTAGGTTGAAAATATATCTGGGACAGTAAGCGCAATTTTTTTCTTTTTAATATAGCTAGGAGAAATATGTCGTTCCTAGTCAATGAACGAAAGTAGACGCATTTTAATCAAGGTAAATTTCCATCTGCAGCGAGTAATTTTTCGGAACTTGGCACGCAGAGAGGGATAAGGATTTAATTAATTTAGCATAAATTCGGGTCGCGCGCATTCCGTGCGGTCCACTCGTCTGTGCGGAAGTGCTGGTGTGCATTTATCAAGTCGGCAGGAACATAGCTACCCTCTCGAGGGGGTTTACTTTAGGAATTTGCTGCATATACTTCGGTCGATGGGAGAGTGTGTGCAGATGCCGCGAAGATTCTGCGACCAATTGAATTCATCTAGAGAAAGGTGAAGTTTGTCGGCACGACACGACAGCAGGTGCACATGCTACTTGTACAGGATGATACATAAGTTGCAAAATTATAGTTCACCTTCTATAGAGCGATATGAAAATCTCAGTTTCGTCAAAAATGTGACATATAAATGTTTTTAACTTTTGTATGGTAGTATTTTGGCAAAATTCAGTTATAAAATTATTAGATGGAGAGAAATTATATGTGATCTTTTTCACCCACTATCAACAATGTAAAATAAATATAAATTCTACATACAAAAGACATTCAGAGAACAATTTTCTAGTTTAACCTAGATTCTAGAGCAATTTCGAGAGAGCAATCTTTTCTGGATCAAAGAGTTGTTTCACATAATGTCAGAGATGCTAAACGTTGGGAGGATTCAAATTCGCTCGATTCGCAACGATTTTGTAGTCGAACAGTATGTTAACAAGCATGCTTTCTGTGTCATTGAGGCAGAGTGGTTTGATCACAAATCCGCACTCTGAACGTGCAAAGATTTCCTATCTACATCTGGCTCTACTGTTATCCGAGTACAAGAATAATCGCAGCCCTTTAGATGGTGTGATTCTGCCAAGTTCTACTTGCTTCCTGCATATTCGGTCATGCATATGAATGGAAGTGTTTTCGCGCGAAAAAATCGTTAAACGACTCGCGATTATTCATGCCTTCCAACGTTACAAGAAAACTCGAGCGGTATGCTGCAGCGAATTATAATTTCAGTTCCTGTTTACGAATCGTATCCGTCAACGAGTCCGTTCGTTCGGCTAGTGTACGGAAAAAGAGAATATGGAAATCACTCTTTTTTTTTTAATTTCACACACATACTTTGACTACAGTTGCATAAAATAGATTATTTTTACGTCTTATAAAATGATTTTGGTATTTTAAAATATGATAGTTTCCCTTTTTAGTGGGAAAATGAATTCTTCAGGATGAGGATATTTAAAAGAGAGAGAGAGTAATAATTTGAAACATACGAGATATTAATTATTAAATATTACTAATTGCAAGTGTTGATAATTGATATTGTGTCTAAATCTGAATGGCTTTCAAACCTATATATCTACTGCTAAAGTTGGAATTCGTCGAGTGAAATATTCAGATAGAAATGCTTTTCAGCTCCGATCATTATATATAAATAAATATAGATGCTTCTACATAGACGTTATTAACGCTTTATGGAGAGAGATTTTTGTATAAAATTTCAATTCTACGATTTTCGAATAAATAATGTCTAGCAGGTTGATATGACATACATTATATACATTGAGGTAAATCTTCATACACTAAAAAAATTTAGTTGTTATAATTTTTGAGTAAAATTGATAATCTTGATATATTTCCTACAATCTAGAAATGTTCAAATATAACAGTTCAGTGAAACTGATGAATAATATTTCCATGAAAGATTAATCCATATGGTCGTTCCACGAAAGCAGTACATTATGGGATTCTAGTCGTATATTATTCGAGCTCATAATTTATGCTAGTATTCAAATCATGTTACGCAAAGTGCACACACAGTCATCCTGAGCTCCGACTAAATTGAATATGTAATCAAACACATAAACAACTGAAAATCTAAATTTGAACTTGAGCAAAATTGTTAACAATATTATTCAAAATAAAAATTTCACTAGCCGTTAAAAATTAATTTTTACAGCACGTTATAAATTTTATTGTGCAAAACACCTTGGTAAATTTGAATTTTATGATTAAGAGAAAAAATATTTTGTTGCTGCCTCTAGAATTGGATTACTATAAACGCTGATGGCCAATTGGGACGCATAAACAGAAACATGTTAGGGCATATGCGAACCTATATTCTGGTTTATGCAATTGTGCGAGTGGCGAGGTACAGTCAACATTACTTTACATGTTTACGATCTTGCAACCATGCATCGCTTTCACAAACAAATTAAAATTGTAGTTTCCTTGATGAGTAGTTAACCCCTACGGCATTTCCATACGGTTATTATGCTTGCAATATTATTTGTTTTTTAAATTAAATTCCCGACCATTTCCCGGTCGATTAAATTTCACTGACATTTTCTGACCTTTCTCAGTTCGAAGAATTACACCAAAAAAAAAAGTGATAACTAGTTAAATTCTCATTTAATTACCCCAAATTCTATAATTAAATGAACAAGATTTTGATTTAAGTAACTTGCATTGAAATTCGCAAATTTGGAAAATCAGATTTGAATTTTGAATTTGATAATGATAGTACAACCGGGAATGTAATTCAGTATTTTTGCAGTTACTCCGAGGTGAGTAATATTTACAATAAAAGGATAACGTTTCTCGTTGTGTATTCCTGTTGAATCACGATACTCGTGGAGATATAATAGCCTGTTCATGCTAAGAACAGTCTCTCACCAAGAAGCGAAGAAAATCGATACTCGAGGAGTCGAGATGCAAGGTTCCATTTTTAAGGAGTAAGTAAAATCATTATCTAATATTCTCGACGAACTTTATGAAAATGAGATAATTATAATTATCTCTTTACAAGAAACCTGGTAAGCATCAAAATTTGTAGTAATTAAAATATTAATAGAATTAAATTTAAGCGATTAATATTAATATAATAATAAATGTAAAATGTTCTTGTATTATTTCAACACAGAGAGAAAAGAAATTGTCAGGATCAAGGGAAATTCTGAATACATAATTAAGAGTGTAGGGCACCTATAATGGGAGGGAAAATTTAAGTTAGAAACTGCATTTTTAAGGTTTCAAAAGCACTCTCTGGTTTTAAAATACCAAGAGCATTAAGCGACTACTACAGACCTGTAGGTCTGTAGTGCACTGCGAAGTAGTAGCGACATTTATCGTCAGACATTGTGCTCCTGCGATTGCCACTTGTACTTTGTTCACAAATCTTGCCTTAAATTTTACAGTATTTTCCGCAGAAGATTTTGGTCCAGAAAAATAATCCATAGTTCTGTTCTTTAGAATTCTGTTCTTTTGTTAAGTAAAAATGTGCCTACATTTTGTTTAATGTTCGCTAAAGATATTAAAAAAAATGGCAAAAATTGTTTTAAACCTTTTTGACAGCAATCGTTTTGACAACGAAAATAGATTGAAGATTGTTTTCAAATTCGGCACATTCACACAATTCGCGCAATTTCCAAAAAATCAATCATGTTTTCGACAACAATGTATTTAATTATATTTTCAAGGAGGCTTTTTAAAGTAGTGATTGGAGGAAAAATAAATACTAAAAATTCCAAAGAAAACAAATTTGATTTAAAGATTAGAAGCCATCAGAAGAAAGAAGAAGCAAAAATAGCTGCTTGGTATCGAATGATATGTTCGCATTGGAAGAAAGGGGGGCTTCACCATGTAAAGACGGATCAGGATTACGGCCTTTATAGAGCGTTGGCGGGAAAATAAAAAGATTTATTTCTGCCGATGTCTAGCAAGGGCCCTTTGAAGATTAACGAGCGTACAATACCGAGAGGACCGTTTACGTTCTGCTCCATCTTTTCTCTCACTTTCTCTATTCATTTCTCTCCCTTCTCCCTTTCTTCTACCCTTCATTCTCCCCTTTCTCCTCCATCTCTATCTTTCTCGTAAAGTACCACATTCACTTGAATTCAACATAGGCCATTCCGCTGGAAAACGCAGTTATCTTTCTCACTGTACAACACGGGGAGAAGACGAGAAAGGGGTGGCTAGGGGCAAGGCAGGGCTGACAGAAATAAAAAAACCAGGGAATGGCGGTGGAAAAGGGGAAAAGAAGGACGCTAAACTAGGAGCCATTGTCTAGAAGTCTGTACGCATTCAACGCTCGCGTACCTGCTTTGTATTTTATCTTTATTCTCTCAACCACGAAGGTGGTTCTTCCTCCTTAGACCGGACTATGGCCATAAAAAAATGTTAAATTTTAACATTGAAGATATAATATTGCGAAACTAAATCATATGCACACACAAGAAGAGAATTTCAAATAATGAGACTCTAAGAAAATGAAGAAGAAGATCGCTTTTGTTATACGGATTCTGAGTCAATTTCACAGTTCTATTAAGTTTCTATGATGGTTCTATTAAGATTCTGGAATCAGTGTGCTTTCACTTGACGGGATTCACAGATTCCGTCAAAAGGGATGTCTTCCGGGCGAAGACAATGCAGTCAAGATGCGCCGCTAAATCTACTAAATTCCCTTGAAAGCTTGATTCTACCCAGCTTATGGACTCGGGCCTTTGCTAATCAAACGGACGAGGACCGGACAAAACACAGGCTTGAGTCAATTTTCCAGTTTCTCTTGAACTCCAGTTTCTACTACAAACTAGTTCTGCATCCTTTGTTTTCGACCTTAGGCGAGTCGCCAAGATTTGAATATTATTTAGAAACTAATTCACCGCAGTTATGAGGTGGAAAATTATTATTAGTTTTATGCGTGAATAGATCTTGATCTCCAACTTAAAAAGAAATTCCTCTATAAAATTAAACAAATTAACTGAAAAGAATAAATCATTACTTTTATTGGTAGCTTCAAAGTTGTAAATTAAAGAGGGAATAAATTGGACTAAGTGAAACATTTATCTTAACACTGACAACCTTTTCAGAAGCTAGCCAAACCCCATACTTTTCCGGAGGGTGAAAATATAGAGATGAAATACAACCCTAGGAATAACTCCAATTATAAGAGCAACAAATCGGAAAGTCTTAAAGTCCCTTTTTTCTCTCATTATTAAAAAAATGTAATTTATATATATATATATATGCGATTTTCGTCTATAGTATTTTAAGGAGTTGTTTATTATCTGAGGTTTTCCAATTGGAGGAATGGTACAAGCGACAGACTCTAGCCAATGAGATATCTAGTTTCCTGGTTAAGCTAGTGCTGCGAATAGGATATCCGGAAAACCAACGATCTCGTTAGGCAACGCTTACCACATATGTAATAGTATTTTGTGTATAGTGTGTAGAAGCCACACGTATTTACAACTCTGCCCCGCAAACACTCTCGTTGATGCTTTCGAGCAGAAACACCACCGCTATGGATGGATGACTTCAAAAGCGAGACCGAGCCCCAAGGGATTGGTTTCAAATACGAGGAATTTCAAGAGAAATGTTCGGAGGCAATATGAAAGATGTCTCAATTCCCTATGAATAAAATTTTCCTTTTATTGACTCTAATGATTATTTCAAAGTCGCAAATGAGACGACAGTTATGAGCAAAGAAAACCTTCAAGACTTGTAACGCTTTAGCAGAATATTCAGGAAAAATTCAACTTAATCTTAATTTTCATGAAAACCTGTTTAAAATTACTAGAAATATGTTTTTTCGTGTTTTTCAACAATATAAAAACCTTAATTATTTTAAATATGACTAATTGCGACAATTTCTAATATATTGGTATTCCAAGGTCATCTATATATTGAATTTTATTTATTTACAATCTATCTCGAAATTTCGAGTAACCAATATACTGTTTTCGAAAAAAAGATAATTTACAGTGAAAAATATTTGAAATTGATGAATTAAAAAAAATTTAAGCAAATTTTAAAACAGAAGCTAACATAAATCGATCAAGTAGCTCGCCGGGATATACGAATAATTCAGACAACGGGCAACCCGGGTCACATTATGCAAATTTCCAGGAGTTTTCCAACACGATTAAGTGTTCGTGATTGCTCTCGAGTTTTTCAACAGGGGCGCGAAGAACTTGACGCGAAGGTGCTCGCGAAACTGAATTGAAACGTGACGTTAGATCCAAAAGTCTATGTGTGTCGTTCTTGTTGGAGGCCCCGGAACGAATTTAAATCAGGTACAAATGCTTAAAGCAAACATACCGGGTTACTCAGTTTTAAAATAAAATGTTAGAAGTTCGACGCCCCTCTTTTCATGTTCGCCACGGAGCTTGAATAAACTTGAAAACTTTCGTAATAAACTAGTTCCCGAACACGAACTATGGCTTTGGTGAATGAATCAAAGCGTGACCGTTCCGAGGAAGATCCCCCCCCCTCGTTAGTACTGGTTCTCCTTTCTTTACTCAAACGATAACAAAAATCTTTTCCCTACCTACATAATTTTATTTCGTAGCCTCCCACACATCGGCTCATCTTTGCAAATGGCTGCGTGTTTCTATTCGAAATATAATGATCAGATTTCAAAGGCATGGAGCTTCCACTTTCAAAGGAAGAGACAGATTGTATCGAAATGCATTCTCGTTATGTCAAATGATGAAAAAAGAAAAATAATAATGCTTGTATGAGAAAAGGATCTCAAGTATGCCGCCTTTCATGTATTTTTCTATTTTTACGAGAAAATCAACTTTCTTCGCATACTTTTACAGATGATTTCATTGATTTTAGTAACACTCGATGAAAATATTTTTTTTTAATCTTGGAATATAACTTTAGTTGTGACGAAATAAATATTTACCTTTTCTGAGTGAAACAAATATTTACTATTTCTTTTAGAGTTTATTTCCCGGTCTAAGGGAATAATAATAATTCTAGGTCAACAACTTAAGTATAAAAATGATTTTTTAAATAATTTTCATTCATAATGTTTTTCTAGTGTTATTATAGATTCCCATATAAGAATAACAAAGATTATGACATGTTTTTTTTTGAAGAATGAATGACTTCATCCTTTGAAATTTTACGGTAACTGCCCACTCTGATTGCCTTAAAACTATTTAGTACCGCGGAAGGAACTTTGATCACCTGAACGCAGGTGATTGGATAGATTAGATCAATAATGTGATCCCAGGCAGTGAGATGCAGAAGTAAAAAACTTTTTTACGACTAATTGTAAGTAGAAAAACTGTTTGCTTTTGAACCATGAAAAAGAGGTTTGTGAAGTTAGTTTATACTTAACAATTTACTTTCTAATTTACTCTGCAATTTTTTCTTCTGTACATACTTCTCATAAAGAGAAGTAGTAAAAAGTATTTGTTAAAAATGGTCCTACATTTTTAATTGTATTACGTATACTAAAGTATACGTAAAATTCTCTCTGTCAAAACTTTGAAAGCTTATTTAACAAGCTTATTACAAAGTTCATTACGATGCTCATGGAAAAACGAAATGCAAAGGGGATAAAGAACTTTATGTATGCTGTTGTTAAACATATATCTGAAGGAGAGTGAATATTATTACATAATTTGACTTCAATTAACTCTAATAAACACCTCATAAAATGCACAATACACTGTACCATAAATATTTATTATGCACGAATAATAACATAATAATAATTATTATTATTATTATAATAAACGGGAATTAGAAACTCTCATTTGAATTTTAGTGTTCAATTACGTTTCGCAATTAGGTGAAAAGCATTTAGGAATTTATATGGGTTATTATGATTTCCGCATTAATTATAGGAAAAGTAGTTGTATTATTGTATTAATTCTTACCTTGTACAATCAGCCTCAATATAGTTTCCGGTTTTTTGCGGTTGTTGACGACACACTGATAGTCCCCGCTGTCGGCCGACGTCACAGGATGGAACAGTAGAGTGAAGTTATTTGGAAAAAAAGATACCCGGTCACGATGATTTGAGACCGTGGTACTGCTGCTGCTGTATTCCACTATTAACACACTATTCGCGCGCCATTCCAACATTGATACTAGCGAATGTTCCGAAACGCCGGGACACTCGAGGGTAACATTTTTTCCAGCCTCAGCAATGATCTCCCTTATCGGCGGATTCATCTCCTCTAAAAAAACATAGAAAAAACAACAATCAAACATTGTCAAATACATACAAGCATAGTTATTAATTAATAAAGTATGATTAATCTTTTTCAAATTTGAATTTTTTTCAATAACTCACACAACTACCAAAGAACGTGAATTAATATCCGCATATATTCCCTGCATTATATACTTTTTACAATTCATAGAAGAAAACAAATAAAATTTTAATTAATAATTCCACTAGCTATAGAACCGATGAGTATGTTTTCATCAGCTGAAATTTATTTATTTCATTATATTGTTGTCAGTTATGATCTCGCAAAAATAATAAGTTCACAAAAGGATAGCAGATGTAAATATGAATGTACAATTATTACGAGATTAATTAAAGCGCAAGCCTTCATTGAACAAAGTGTTGATTGCATGAAAATTGTTCAATTCTATAATTACTTGTCAAAAGACATTCAATGGAGACAATGAAATATAACTCTGCAATATTACATGACTGGTTGATACCCCTCATTATTTTCAAATATTGTACGTAAAACAGAGAATCGATAATAATGATGACCTATATCGTTTGATGCTTATAGATGTTCAATATGCACGTAACCCTATGATAATAAAATGACATATTCGAATCATAAATGTTTAACATGTATTATTAACTAGAATAGAAACTGCCTTCGCAGCTATCATCAATGGCAAATAGTAATTATTCAAGTTAATGGAATTGTTGTAGAATAGAATTGTAATAGAATATCAACAATGGTTATTGAAAACTGATTTAATTAATGAAAATTTAATGGAATAGATTAAATTAATATAATATAATAAATTAATATAATAAAATTGAATTACAATTAAATTTAATAAAATGTTTTCTAGGCGAAGTAAGAAATGATCTAGTTACGTTGGTATAGAAGAACGCTTTGTCTTCTTGAATGGAAAACGTCTCTGGGGGTCGCTTTATAAACTTTTTTTTCTATTTCTTGTAAAAGAGATGTTTTGTTGAGAAAAATGTTGTCCTGTGTCTGTATCTAAGTGCGCTAGCGAAATAGGGAAAGATTCAAGGGACTAGCTTTTTCTGTGTGTACTTGAAACGATTCAGTGTATTGAAACGTGAAAAAGAAAGCACTAAGGTAAGGTAAACCACTTAGGATTTACTTGGGAAGGGGAAAGCTTTTATGTACAAAATAGCTCTCTATATATTTAGAACAAAGAAAAAAGTTCTATCAAGAAAATTGTCTATTAAGTTTTGCCTACGAAATCCCCATCGATTTATCAACAATATTAAATATATTTCAAAGAGTTGATATTTCAATTGATTCTGATTTAAAAGGCTGTAAACAAACGTGATAACGACTCTGCTTGAAATTATACTTTAAAACGTCACTTCAAGCGTTCCTTCACTAATTCATTCGTTCAGTCGTGTGGGAGAAGAAGCTTGAGGAGAAGTGAGTGAATAGAAGCGAAGTAAAGGGAAAAGAGGTATTTTATTTATGCTGCCTCAGGCAACTTAACCCTTGGGATTCGAACCACAAACTAGTTAAACTAGTACACTTAATGTGCATGATTCTGGTTCAGAAGGAATTGAGATGTAAAAGTGCATGTACATGCACAAAGAGAGATAGAAGACAAAGTTACTTGGAAAAGGAACTCAAAAAGTTGATTTTAAATTCACTTCAAAATGTTTTAACTTTATGAATTGGTATACAAATTTGTAAAATAATGTAATTTACAATATAATACAAAAAAAATATGTGGTTTAAGTTCTGATCGTTCAAATGAACGAATTTTTGGATTGATTGTATTTTAATATTGTTTATAGTTTAAAATACAATCAATCCAAAAATTCGTTCATTTGAACGATCAGAACTTAAACCACATCAAAAAATAGCACTAAAAATGTATATAATTCTGACAAAAGAAATAGAATCCCTCTTTTCGAATCTCTAATCAAAAATCGGTTCTGACTTGAAATTACTAAAAGGATTATTGCAATCCTTTGCATTTCATTGTACTCGAATATTCTTTTGCAAATACAATATTAATTAGAACGAGTAATCTTACTAATTATGCCTTTTCGTCCACATATATATATATACGTCTCTTTCAATTATATTATAGCCTTTGTCTCAAAAGCGCTATTTGAAAAAGCTGAATTTCACTTTCCTTTTGAACTGGGAAATAGTAGCAAATCTTTGCTGAAATGACATGAAATGAATTCATCCAAAAAGTATGGGACTTAAAGCCTGACGTCTGCTAAAATTTACTCTCTAAATCCGTCAATCAGATTGTACGAGTCTGGGGTTTACCCTAGTTTCGACTGTACAGACTTTGTTTAGCTCGCGAAATTTCAATCTCAAATGAAACAATAAAATTTATTTTAAATTTGAAGCTATATGAACGACAACATACATATTTGAAGAAAAAGTTTATATTACTCAAATTCGGAGGTAAAATGACCAACAAATTATTGTAACTTTTGCCAATTTTCATCATCCGGAACGACTCGTTATGAAACTGATATAAATTTAATATCATGGCTAAAATTAACTTTAGTACGCTCGAAAATGACATTTCAAGTGTTTAATTAACACGAGAACTATTTATTAACTCAACGCAGATCAAAGCTTTATTTAACTATTTTATTTGAAATCTAGTTCTTCTAGTTAACAAGATATGTTTATTTTTAGTTTGTCTATATCTTAATGAAACTTTTGAGTTTGGGATAAGAAGGAATTTCGATTAGTTTCTGAAATTAGGTGTACCGCACTTCTGAGGAAGATTGAGCTTAGACTGCAAGGAAATGGCTCAAATGGGGGTGTTTCCTAGAACACTGTTCGGTAATATCGGGCGTAGTCAATGGCGTGGAAACGGATAAGAACGAAATCACTGTGCCCTGTACAACATTCCTGAGGGACAGTAATCGCACCTTCAGGACTAATCATCGCATAGATAAGAACAGAAACTCCTGCTTTGTCTTAAACCCATTGATGTTCCAATCACAAAAAGTTCCACAAGCTTTCTTGCTTCAGTAGTTTTATTCGCATATTGTATTGTGCAATTTCAGCGGAGAGATTTAAAAATATTATCATTTTTGAGTCGGATAATAATGGAATAATAATCAAGCCACTTTAACACCATTAATTGTGTTATGGCTATGGAATTATTTTTCCTACTAGCAAAAAGTGAACAAACACGAGAAATCAATTGATCATAATTGCTAGTAGTGTAAATAGTCTTTCATATAAAATTAATATACATTATAAAATATTTCTTCGACAGAACAATTCTACTACATAAAGGGCAAATAAAAAAATACCTGACTATTACTGAACTGCTTAAAATTTCATAGGTGTACATGAATTTTGCTGCACGACTTCGCACAATTTTGTTTCCTTCAATCTTTCTCACACATTGTACCAAGTACACCTAAGTACTTCAGCTCGTTCGATAATCGTGTTTCGAGGTCTAGTGCTCGCAAATAATTTTGAGGTTGAAGCTTTGAAACTCTCCAGACCCTGTGGATCTTTTGTTACTCGCGTGTTCCGTCTCCTTTGGAAATTCGAATCGACAGCCATGCATCCTTTAAACTTTACCATCAAAGTCGTACAACAAGTATAGTAATACACCAAAGGATTTTGCCTCAGTGGATTTATCACAATGTGTTGCTAAATGAATCGACGACTTGAGAAGATTAAACAGGGTACCTACTACATTTTTCCTATGAAGTTCCCAATTTATCATTAATATATTACAATTATAAGAACTCAACAGCAGATGAAGCCAAAAAAATGATTTTAGTGTGACATGGGACGTTGTATACATATACATATATATGAATTCTTCCTCTTACGTGAATTATACATTTGATTTCCGAGTCGATTTCTATGAAATGTCACCCAGAATGGAGGCATTAGTAATCACCCCTCCGTTGTTCATTAAATTCTCATTCTAAAGCGTCTGCCTATACGCGCCTACTAGCTGATTTAAAATTGAATTCCAGAGCGGAAATCCTCTTCTCGAGAACACGTCCGTCGATCGCCGACCTCATTCAAGTTAGGTGTATAATGCACTCTATACTGCACATCCTATTCGTATTGAAGATAGGTACATACACTGATGCACACACGTGCTCCACATCTACACATCAGGTATGAGACTATGAGGGTATGTCTCTTGTGTGCTTTTTACGCGTCTCACGTACATTCCTGGTTCATCGGACAGCTCGCCAAACAGCCTTCAGGTTGCTGAGGTTATTTTTCTACTGGTAGCCTGTATATGTTCTAATATCAGAGAAGGGATAAATAAAAGTGGAGAAATGTCCACTTCCATACTTGCACTTTATGCACGTATGAATACGAACGCGTGATCCGAATTCTACGATCGCCTTCGGCCAGAATCGCCACAAAATTACTATGAAATCACCTCCCCGCAAAACTGATTTCCCGCTCGATCTATCGGAAACTTCCTCATTTTGAACAGCTTTGAAATACATTGATTATATGCTTTATATATATATATATATATATATATATATATAT